>NDXZ01138700.1:7828-30302 GCA_003055125.1 Paykullia maculata | reverse complement strand
AAAAAAAAATCTCGCAAAAATACGCAAATTATTTTAACTCGGCGGCTGACTTTAAAATTGCGTGATATTAAAAATTGTTTTTCGCAAACTAAAAACCTATTTAGCGATCTAAAGCCACTTTGAAAAAATTTTATTTTAAAATTGACCTGTATAATTTGAATAGTCTTTAAATTATAACAATTTTTTTTTATATTAAATAATTAAATCTTTGATTTTTTTTAATTTCTCTTTTAATAAAGTAAACCATTAAAATATAATAAAACTATACATAACTATAATAACACTTGTAAAATAAATCTCTTTTTATCTTCATAATATAAAAACATATTTTTTTCTAAGCTCAATAAATAAATCACTTATCCAAGGCATATCTAAAAGAGTAAATTCGTTGGCGAATTTGGGCAAATTTTCCGTCATTTTTGAATGTCAAACTTTATACAAAAATATGTTGTTCATATTACTATATAAAGTTGCCCACTTAAAAATGACAACAAAAAATGTCTGCTGGGCTATCTAGGTGACCTGGTATGATGTCGCCTTGTACACACTTAAACGTAAAAATGGCAGCAAAGAATAAAAAATAAAAACAAAACAATTATCAAGCTAAACAGGCTTTTAAATTAAAAATGTTTTAAAATTAAATATGTACAAACATAATGTATGTATGTGTTGGAAGAACGCAGTATTTTTTCCGCTGTAGTAATCCGTGTACGTATTAACTTTTCTACATTTTTTCTTTTTTAAGATATAATTTTATTTTTATAGTTTTGCCTGAAATTTAATTTTAAGGATTTAAGCTGAAAACATTCATATTTATTAAAACTACAAATTATTGGCCAACCCTTTAAAACTATTATTGCATTAATACATTTTTGAAAGTTTTTTTTTTATAAATTAAAACATTTTTTTTAATTTTATATTGTAATACTATTTAGCTTGATTTTGAAAAATCAACTACAATTAATTACTTTATACGTCCTTTTTTAAGGATATTATATCGATTCATGTCTTTTTTAATCTTAAAGACCTTTTTTATTCGAATAAGCAAAAAAAAAACCAAAGAATAAAAAAAAAGGTTTAAAAAAAAATTGAAATAACAACAATAGTTAGTAAAAAAAGAAAATTTAGATGTTAAAACAGTTTAGGTTTTCATTTTTCCCAAATTATAGAGAAAAAAACTAAATACAAATAATAATTTTTAATTATTTTAGAACTTTGGAAAAGTATTTATAAAAACTTTTTTTTATAAGATACCACCGGCGTAGCTAGGTCATATTCGTGAGGGGGTGAGGGCTATAGCCTTTTAAAACAACCTTTGATTTATTTATTGTATAAGTAAGTGTTTACCACAAAAATTATGGGGAGGGGGGCCTAAAATGTTTCTGAGGCTTGCCTAGCTCCCAGGTCGGTCTTACTATGCCGGTGTGAGATATATACCAATGTATATGTATGTAAGCTTATTAAAAAAACCAACACTTAAAATTAATTGCTTTAGTTGTTAAATCAAGAAAAAAAAATGTAAGAACAAAAACCATTGAAAGTAAAAAAAAATTTTAAGACTTCATTTTATGATTTTTGTTAGTATTTTGTTTACTCTAATTATCGAGAAGCAAAAAATATATATATTAAAAACAAATCTTTAAATATAAATAAATTCATAATAAGTAGCAAAAAAAAACTACTAAATTATATCTAAATAAAAAAAAAAATAAATCGCAAGAAAGAGTCCTTAAAAAACATATTTGTATTTAACAGTAAAACAAAAAAAATCTCCTAATGTTAGAGAGAGAAAACATCTTAAATTAATATTTAAATTATATATTATATAATAAAAACTAAAATTAATAAAGAAACGATAAAAAAACAAATCTTATATTATTTTAATCGAGCAAAGAGTTTTAAGGAAAATAAAACCTAATATAAAAAAAACTTGTCCCTTTTATTAGGAAACTAAATATCATTAAAACTGGGTGGATGTGCCAAATTTTAATCAAGAAGAGTGTATGGATAAGCACACCGGACAAATGATCTACATACATGGCTTTTAACGAGCTCTTTTTTGTGATCATTGCAAAAAGGGGTTTCCAATAGGAAAAATTTCTAATAGGGAAACAATATAATTCAATTAAAAAAATGGAAGAATTAATTAACAGTTCTAAAAATTTCGATTTTTTGTAAACATATATTTCAATGCATTTCTCTCGAGACGTTTGAAACATTATATTACGGATTCGGGAGGAGAGTTTTTCAACAAAGATTGTTTATTAAGCACAACTTCTAGCAACATCTTTTTAAAGAAGCTAAATTAAACAGAATTCTAATATTTTGTTATTATATGATAACTCTCCGTTATCGCAACGGTTAAGTTTCCCCCATGCAACCTTATGGGCACAACCAAGGCGAATCTAATATAAATTCGCCTTGGGCAAAACTGTGAAACTCATTGAAGTGGCAGCACTATACTGGTTTGTTTATATTTGATCCCAATTTGACGTTTATAAAAACAAACCATCAGTTTGGCGCGCTTTTCTTTTTCACAGTATTTTGTGCAGTTTACAAATATATATATTTTTTTCTGTTAATTAAGTTAATTTTTGTTGCATAAATCTATTACAAATAATTGTAATTTATAGCCAAAAAATGAAGTGCAAAATTCCTGAAATATCATGGCACAACCGCGATCCGGTTTTAAGTGTCGACATACAACCCAAAACTAATACCAACAACAGTTATTATCGCCTGGCTTCTGGTGGCACCGATGCTCATGTATTAATTTGGTATATGAAAGTAAGCCTCTGCGGAGAAAATGGTGACATTGATTTAGATTTGGCTGCTGATCTAACACGCCATCAGAGAGCTGTTAATGTTGTAAAATGGTCTCCCAGTGGAGAATACTTGGCATCGGGTGACGATGAAAGTGTCGTCTTTATTTGGAAACAAAAGGCCGAAAGTGAACCTTTAAATATTTTGGATCCCACAAATGAACAGGACAAGGAAGTGTGGATTACGTTGAAGGTGTTGCGGGGCCATATGGAAGATATTTATGATTTAAGTTGGGCTCCGAATTCAATGTTTTTGGTAACGGGTTCTGTGGATAATTCGGCAATGATATGGGACGTACAAAAGGGTAAATCTATGGCGATTTTAAATGATCACAAGGGATTTGTACAGGGTGTGGCATGGGATCCTAAAAATCAGTATATTGCCACTTTGAGCACAGACAGGTAAGCAACCTTTTTTTTATACCATATGTGTTTTTATATGGTCGGTAAGGATATTCCATTGTCCAAAAGTACTTACGTACGTGTGAATGTGTGTACAGTTGCTAGCTAGCAACTTTAAAATAAGCAAAACAGAAATAATAATTAATTAAAAACACCAATTACAATTTAACTAGAAAAACCTACCATTTTATTTTATTATATTGCAGTTAAGTTATTTACAATCTAATAAAAAAATTCTTTGCATTTATTTTAAACTACATTTTTTTTTGGGACATCTTTTTTTAAAAGTTAAAAAAATTACTAATTAGTAAATTAAAAAATCCCAAAAAAAAATCATTAACAAATTCTTTTTTTCGCAGAAATCATCGCACTTTTACTTATATTTTTAATTTTATTTACATATTTTTAGATATTTGCGTATTTTTGATATACAATCGAAAAAAGTACTTTATCGTGTAAGCAAAGGTACTTTGCCCGTTCCTGAGGACAATAATTTACATGGTAAACGTATGCGTCTATTTCATGATGACACACTACAGACTTTTTTTCGGCGTTTGAGTTTTACACCCGATGGAAAATTGTTGTTGACTCCCGCTGGTGTAACAGATTATGATGGTTGCACTAGACCTTTAAATACCACATATGCCTTTAGTCGTTACGGCTTCCGTCAACCGGCCATAGTTTTGCCATGTCCTGATCAATACACCGTAGCCGTTAAAAGCTGTCCTCTACTGTTTAAGTTGCGACCATTTAATGCAGAGAAAAATCCACCTGTGGTACCGTTGCCTTACCGCATGATATTTGCTGTGGCCACAAAAAGTTCGGTATATTTCTATGACACTCAACAAAAACAACCATTTGCTCTTATCTCAAATATTCATTATACACGTTTGACCGATATTACTTGGTCAAATGACGGTCGCATTGTAGTGGTATCTAGTACCGATGGCTTTTGTTCTCTTATCACTTTTGAGCAGGGAGAACTGGGAGAAGAATATGAAAATTCAGAGGCAGCGTTGGAAGCTGCTTTAGCACAGGTTGTAAAGAAAACAAAAAAGCAAAAGGATATTGAAGCTTCATCAAAGTCGAGAAAATCATCCACAGATGAAAGCAACGCCACAAAAGAAATTGTCAGTGTACAAAAAGAACCATTGGAAAAGATATTAGAAGAAGAGCAGAAACCAGTGACGTTAGAAAACAAAACAAGAAATCAAACAGAAGAATTTAAAAATAATTATAAACCTTTAGAGGATATTGAATCACCAATGTCAGTAGCTACTAAAATAAACCATAGCATAACCGAGACTAATGAAATCAAGGAGAATAGTAATAAAGCAAAACCTATAGCTATTAAACGTAAACCGGCAATGGTCGAGAAAGTAGAAAAAAACACAAAAGAAGAAAAAATTGCACAAAAAGCCACACCTATAGCTATTAAACGTAAACCTGGACCTGTTATAAAAAGTGAAGCAGTCATGAAAGATGTGACGACAGTTGATGAATCAAACTCTTCTGAAAATAAATCTAAACATCTTAAAGAATCTAAGAAAAGCGATAAGCCTTTAGAAGGTGAAAACAATACAACAAATATAGCCTTAAAACATAAACCTGGCTGTACTACAGAAACCGAAGACTACAATGAACTTTTAAATAAACCAACAGAAGAAACAAAAACCCCTAAAAAAGCAGCTATTCTACCATCAAAAGTTTTGAATGCTGAAATTATTATAGATAAAGAAATCTTAAGTTACGATGAAAAATTTGAATCTCCGGAGAAGAAAAGTCGTCCCGCAACACCAATATCTATAAGAAGACATCCACGTACACCCAATAGTTTGCCAGAAACAGCCACATCTATGACAAATATACTGAAATCACAAATAGATCCAAACAATCAATCACCCATATCATCTATGCCGAAAGAAGTGAAAACACCACATCAAGACAAAAAAGCCAAGCCCATAGCGGTTAGAAGAACACCAAGGGCTATAATTACCACACCCTCCGTTGTTAACACCACCTCTTTGGTAGATGAGGCCATGGATGCCTGGCCTTTAAATAAGGAACCAAATACAGACACTGCGCAAGAAACGGTATCTGAAGTTCCTAAAGAACCTCTAAAAGAAGCTGGAGTAACGCCATTGTCTGTTATTGAGACAACTTGTGAGCGCACCGAAGATATTTGTCTGGTATATGAGGAAACAAATGAAGAAACTCCAGTTAAAGAATCTTTACCAAAACCTATCGTGACCGAGGAAAATAAAACAGAAATACTAGATGAAAAGGCGGATGTTACTCCTAAACCACTGACGCCAAGTGGCAACAAGACACCCAGACGTGTAGCTTTAAAAACAATTTCCACACCAAAATCGAAAAAGAAACTAATCGATTGAAGTAAATTGATTTTTTTATTTTAATTTTTAAATTTAATTGATTTTTTTTAAATAAAGTGGCCGAATCGTGCTGTTTATTCAATTAAAATCGATCACAGTCAATTTGGAACTGCGAATTATGACCTCAAAAGCAAAAAACGGGCATTTGAATATGGAACCATAGATTCTTATCTAATTCTATTTCGTTGGCGGAAATTAGTGGTGCCCCTTCACTAATTAACGTAATTAAGAGTAAAACACGGAATTAAACGTGATCACGAATGGTCGTGATTAATTATTTATTTCAATCACATGAGCGTGATTTTTATATTTTGTGTCTTTAATAGGTTAAGAACGAATGTGTACATACATCTTTATGTACTTAATTATGACGCATGCCACCCATGTTGGATGGTTGAGATTGTTGTTGTTGCTGCTGCATTTGTTGCTGTTGCTGTAAGTGTTGTTGCAGCTGTTGTTGCTGCAGTTGAAATTGTTGTTGCTGATGCAGTTGTTGTTGCATCTGCTGTTGCTGTAATTGCAGTTGATGCAACTGCTGTTGATTGATTTGTTGGGTTTGAGGCTGTTGTTGTTGCTGCTGTTGTGGGTTACCAGATTGTGTTTGCCCAGCAGGGTTGTTTGTAACATTTTGTTGCACAGTCTGCTGTTGCGGTAAATTAGAAAAATTTTGCGGTTGCTTATTTTGCATTGTATTTGCCTGAAATTGCATTGTCTGGGCTGCCATCGTTGGCTGTAGATTTGCTGTGGTTGTTGTTGTTTGGTCACAAGGTTTTTCGATATGTTTATCCTCTATGTTTAAATGACTAATAAAACGTAAACGCATTTGTAGTGCTGGCCTCAGGCGCTTAATAATTGCTTCTGATTCATTTTTAATTATGTTGCCAACGTGAATGTACTTGATGTGATATAGAAAATCGCATATAGGATCCATATATTCCAAGGGGGCCGGACCGTGCTGTTTATCGACGACTTCCAGCATCTCGTAAAGTAGTATAGCAATTCCGGCAACAGCATTTGGTTTCTCCTGTTCTATACGTTGTAGAAAGGGGCCAAAAACGTGACACAAAAACACCAATTGATGTTCAGTAACAACTCTTGGTTTAAGGATCTCCTTAATGTATCTTTAAGCATAGAAAATATCTTTGAAATAAAATTGATTTTTACTTAAGTCATTTAAACTCACTTTGTCATTGTCGCCAACTTAAAACCGCCCATATGATGAAATATTGAATGGGCCACAGCCAATACTACAGCAAACGTTTTCTCCACCATTGCTTCACGCACCAGTTTAAAATTAAACATTTCAAAGGCATTAAAACGATATGTCCATCTTAACATATTGGGTAAATTTAAAACCTCCTGTAGCCGATCATATATACCACTCCAATAGGTTTCCGGTAGCTCAGCTAAAACTATACCCACTGCATTTATATAGGAATGTATTTCTTTTTGTGGTATCATGGCATAACCCTTGATAATAACATCTATAATATGATTGGCTACAATTTGGGGAGCAACTGGCAAACTTAATAGTTCAACACAGGTAACATACATGGCGTGGGCGGGAGCATTAGAGAATTCATTAAAACGCCAGTCGGTATTGAAGATGACATTTTTGCCACTAATAGCTAAAAGAAAACGGTTAATGTTAGTTTTATGTTGCAAAGAATTTTTCATTTACTTACTTTCCGCTAAGCGTTTGATAAGATTCATATAATAAATTAAATCTGGATTCCATAAGACATCGGGACTTTGCAAATATAGTTTGTATTGTTCGCTGACACACCAATTGGGCGGACGTATATCAGAAAAGGATCCACTAACAGAACCAACCTATAAGTTTAACAAATTAACGTAAAAATCAATTAAATATGTAAATATATATTTTTAAAATTAAAAGTAATTAATTATTTTAATTTTTTAACATTTTTTTGAGAAATTTATTTTAAATTTTTTAAGGGGTTTAGGGTTATTTTTTTTTTTTTTATTCTCTAAAAATTATTTGTTCCTTTTTTTCTGACATAAAGTTTACCCTCCATATTCATAAACAATTTTTAAGTTTACTGAAAGTTTATTGAACGGTTTTTGTATGAAAATTTCGTTCAATAAACCTTCAATAAACTTAAAAATTGTTTATGAATATGGGGGTACATATTTATAAACAATTTTTAAGTTTATTGTAGCTTTATTGAACGAAATTTTCATACAAAATTTGTTCAATAAACCTTCAGTAAGCTTAAAAAATTTTTATAAATATGGGGGTAAAAATATTTGGTAAAAAAGTATATTTTTTTCTTTGTTTTTTGTTAAAAAAAAGAAAAATAAAAAAATTTATCCAATGTTATTATTATTTGAACCTTCAGTTCTTAACTTACCAGCTTTTTCTTCAATGAAGGTCGATCCCTTAGAATTCGCTCATAGAAATGCAAAGTGTTGTATAAGTAAGTAATTGGACGATCTGAAATAAACACATTTATAATTTTCAATCGTAGACTAGAAGATCTTAAAAATGAAAACACTTACCATGAAATTTATATAAAATACTTAAATGATCTAAAATAACTTCAAGTATTTGATGTACATGTTGCATGGGCATTTCTATATAACGATGTATTACCACATCCAAGACCGGTAAGAAACGCAAACAAACATTTGAAAAGTAGGCGGGCAATGGAGGATGAGAAGCCGATTCATCTGGAGCAAATTTCTCGGGATATTTTTGATGGAAAGCCAAATGTTTTTCATGACTATAAATTAACGGATAAATATATAAAAAAATAAATGATTTTACTTTCTCTTCCTAACTAACTTACGAATTTGTCTGCTTCCAATGATCTGGATTATTTTCCTTGCAAAATTCGGAAACACGATTTCTTAACTCGGATGCCTTTAAGAGCAAAAGTTGTATAACAAAAAAACATACTTGGGCCTCGCTGCCTTCTAGAGTGCGTAAAGCTAGACATAAGACAACACGATCAATGGTTACAACATTGTATTTCCATATCATATTGTTAATCGTATCGACACTTTTATGTATAAACTCTTTGGCATTGGAGGAGACCACTTCACTTATTAGATAATCGCAAAGTTTACGTAAATTTGCCGACAAGGCACGAGCACTTATACCTTCTAGAATTCTGAAAAAAATAAATACAATATATAAAATACATCATAGTTTGTATGCCTAAATAAAAGATTTTTATTTAGCAAAAAAAAAACTCACTTGTAAGCTACTGGATTTATATTATCAGTTTCCCATATCATTTTATATAGCAAACACAAGAAGAGCGGACTCGTATTCGGTTTTATAAAATGATTAATTATATCATTTTCATTGGTCATGGATGACCAGTTGCGATACTCCTCTTCTACGGATTTTTTCAGCAATGTTTTATTTTCAACGGAATGATTATTCTGCGCAAAGAATTCTGCCAATGCCGGTGGAAAACAGGCCAACGAATGTGAAGCCCAAGCATGAGGGGTGTTTTGCATAATTGTGGATAATAACTCTTTACACCAAGCTTGCATATCCTCCCCAGAGCCTGTAATATGTATGGCTCGAGCTATTGTCAATATTAAAATTCGATTGACTTCTTCACTTTCTATGGATGTTATTGAAGCCGGTGGTTTTTCATTGAAATAACGTGACAGCTGAGGTTGACACTCAAGCGAACCCAAGCCAATAATTAAACGTATTGATGCGGATTCAAAACTGTTAAAAAAAATAAATTTCAATAAGAAAGAATAGTAGATATTATCGGCCTTATATACCCTTTTTAGAATAACAAAACAATAACATAAAAGCAATGCACAAATTTAGCGGATGTTGCAAATTGCGTTGTTAAGCTTCTATTAGCAATTAACAAACAAGTTTTTAACTTAATTAGGGACTGAAAGAAAGTCATTTTTGTGTGAAACATTGTAAGAGAAAAAAAAGAATCAGTCTCGGTTATGTTTTATATTGCCCGATAATAGCCCAGTTTTGCTCTTTTTAGAAACAACAATTTCCAAATATATCTTATTTTAAATATATACACACGCACAAACGGACAATTCCAAAACAACTTTTCTATATATACGATTCAAAATATGTTACAAATAAAGTGCCATTGCCAATTATGGTAACCAATTTTAATTACTTTTATCTTTCTTTAATTTGCAAAAACTTACCATAAATTTAATTGCATTTTATTGGTTTGAGGTATGGTTGCCAATGAAAGTAAATTTGATAGCAATTGTAGTCTATAATGCGTTGGTATATGGTACATTTTATACGAAAACATTTCCAATAATATATGTAGTATACCCCAAGCATGATGTTTACAGACAGCCGGAAATAATTGCACTAAATATGTTAAACAATAAATATCAATATTTAATAATAACTGATGGTTTTAATTAAGAAACTTACATAAAAATCCCTTAACACCCAATGATTCAATTTCTGTATAGACCAAAAGTCGAGCATATGTCTCTATTAAAGCTGGTGTAGGCACAGAAGTTTTAGTCTGGGCTTGTTTTATCATTTGTGTAACAAAACTTTTGAAAAAGAATTTCAATTTTATTAAAGTATGATTTCTTCCAAAGAGCAAAAAGTCAAATTTTCTTACCCATGTATAAGAGACATTTTGCTGTGAACTGTTAAGCTATCAAGTACTACCATGGAATATGGTAAAGGTTGTATTGGAGCTCCGTTGGCAGATTTTGCATTACCATTTAAAGCCTCCACCAGTATGTTCATGGGACGTGCAAAAAATTCTTGATTTGTCGAATAGGCATTGCATACTAAAACAATGCGAAAATCATTACTCAAACTCATGGACATCATTGTGCTGGGCAATACTAAATGCTGAACAAAACTTTATGTAGACAAAATAAGAAAATAGTTTAAAAGAATTTTATATTTGCTTTATGTTTTACTTACTCATGATGATTTTTCAAAGCAATTGGCAATGGCTTTGAAATATTCATATTCTCATTTCTAGTCTTTTTCATTAAATGTATCCAAATACAAATAGGAGCCATCTGTATTATAAAATAAAACAAAACAAATAAATATCTCTAACAGTAAGTTTACAAATATTTATAATTATTTATAATAAACTTTGTTATTTTAGTATAAGGTTTCATTCAAATTTTTCCCCTTTAAAATATATTTATTACACAAGTTTATCGAAAATGATATTCAGACATTTTAAGCCTTTATTTATCTCCCATTACTACATATTAGTGTTGGACTGAAATTTACAAATAATAAACTTTCTCTTTTCTACATTCACAAGATGGAAAAAAGACAAATAAAACATAAAAATTTAGACATGCAGAATATTTTAAACCATCTAAAAAGTTTATAAGGCTAAACAGGTAATGTAAAAAAGAATACAGCAAAAATGGTTTAAACTTAATTTTAATCTATTTCAAATGTGAATATGGCTTTATATTTCTGTAAACAATTTCGATGAAAACTTGCAAGTTAAAGAGATGAATATCCAACACTAAATATAATAATAATTTTATCAATATAAAAACCTGTCTCAGTGAAGATGATTTATTACAGTCTGGTAATGGCAAAGGTTCTTGTTCAGGATACAACAAATCAAACAACTTAAACATGGGTAAAAAGTTGGCCAACTAAAAAAAAAAAAAANNCGACAAACTTACCGGATTCTTTTGTATACTACCCGATATAAATTGTAATAGAATCCACATTAATTGATCACGACCTTTAAGTAGTTCTTTTTTCGAAAGCTTATCGTACAAGGCCAACACTATGTGCGTGAAACTAACAAAATGAAATAGGACAAAGTAAATTAATTGCGATGACAAATGCAACCACATCCACTCATTATGACTGATTTGCTCTTCGGGTAAATTAAAACTACTGCCAGCAATATTGTCATTGGATTCTGTTATTTCCATGGCGCTTATAATCAAATTAACCAATTGATCCTCCAAGGTATTGCATCTCTGTTTTTGATGCTTTTGCAAGTTAAACATTGTTGTAATCATTTCTTTGGAATAGGTTTGTTCCAAAACATAACGTAACAGTTGTGGTTGCTCTTCCATTAATTCCGGTTCGTATGGTAGGCTGCCTTTAAAGTTGAATTTCAAAGTATTAGGATCTAATTTCCAGGAGTTCATCATATGATCGGCATAACCGAAATGCTCAACAATCGGTAACATGTGTGTATGACCAATAATGGACACCATTTGGGCTGTTTGACGAAATTCTTCCACAACATCTGTCATTAATTTGTTAAGTTTCTAAAAGTAATTTTTTATAAGAAAATCCAATTTTAAAGAATGCGGCATAAAAACTCACCCAATGGTAGGGAAAGGGTTTTATGATTTCGTTAGCTATAAAATATGCTGGCAATAGACAATTGTTGCGATCAAATATATAATGTATGGTATCCTCTAATGCTAATAGTTGTGGTAAATATGTTACATTCACATTAAGAGGAAATCGCTGGGCTTTGTCACGACATGATTTCATTATTTCTCTAACACCCTTGTAGTCTACATGATCAATCACTTTCTTAATTAAGTGAAAACTTTCGATCCAAAAGTTCTTATTTTCATAATTTAATTTTTCACACAACAAAATCTTATCGCAGAGTAGTCTGATAATTAAAAATTTACAACAAAAAAAATTAAAGTGAAAGGAGGTTTTTCAATTAAAAAAACAAATAGCTATTTTAGAATAAAATTACATAAATCATTCAGGCAGTAAAAGGAATGTGCAGATAAAGAAAATAAAAGTAATTAAAAATTATATGGGTTATTCGCAAATCCATGCGCTGCATCTTGGCAGCAAACTTTCAACAGAGAATAAAATAATGCACTAATTGCATTATTGATGCAGTGTAATGATGCATTTACGAACAAAACCTTTCTCAGGAAAGTATTTGTTTTTTTTTTACAATATTTCATTAAATAACAATTAATATGGAATGTCAACTTACTTTGCTGTTATCAAATGAGCTTCTGTTAGTTTAAACAGTGTCGACATCAATACCTTCAACTGGTTGGTGTTATTAGACGTTGCTGCCTTTTCTAAATATTGACGCACAATCCCCTCCTTACTGTCCTGAGTAACACTCGCAAATGCTGTCACTAGAAATAAATTATTACGAATTAACATACATAGTTCAAAAACCACAATTAAATGAAAACCTACCAACATCATTGGAAAATTTCGTAGCTCTATCTTGCTCATCCTCTAGCCGGTAGACAATTACGCTAAGAAAAGCCTCCTCAATGGGTTCGACTTTCTGTATAAATATAACATATTAGAAATATAATGTACCTACTACAATGTTCTTTCAATCCATCCCAACCCACCAAGTAGCTATTAACATAATCTAAAATTTGCACATCCATGTTGTCACAAAAATATCTTTTGCAAACAATTTAGAGAAAAAAACACCGGTTGTTATTCTGCAGAATTACACGTTTTATGAACTTGGTTTGTTTTAATGAAAACCATTTAAATGACTAATTTTATTTATTTATTTTTTTTTTAACTATTACTTCTATATATATGTATATATATTACTTTTTTCTCTTTTTTTTAATTTATAGCATTTTTTCACTTTTCCCACTACCTGCTTAAAAACAATTTTTCCTGCTACTTCAAAACAATATTGTTGACACACATAAACACACACAAACAACAAAAAATTTACTATACTTACCAACACTTAAAGTTGTGAAAGGACAGGGTTGTTAAATTATTATTATACATATATTGTTTTTATTCACCTAACAACACTATAAAAATTGTTGCATTTTTCAATTCAAATTTAAATTTATAGTAATTATTAAAATTAGCTAAATTTTGCGTTTACCTAAATATTTATATATTTTCTCTATTTATATAAAATGAATAAAGTTTGGCACAAACCTTTACACACTAGAAAAGTGGTAATTTGATGTAAAAAAAAATTTAATTCAAGTTGCTTATCAAATAATTTTTGTTTAATATTTTGTTCGTTTTTTTTTTATCAGTGGAAACACATGTCCTTATTTAGTAAATGTGTATATTATGTGCAACCATTTATGGTTCATTTTATTAATACTTGGCTGCAACCTTTACCATTTCCCACAATATTCAAGTTTGCATATTCTTGTGTTTTGCTTACATTAATGTTGCTGCCGGTGATGTTCCCAATTATTGTTGTTGTAAGCTATTACGCTATATGGCAATATTTAATAGAAAGGTAGTATTTTTAACATTTTTACTAAATGAATATATTTTTTTAAACACAACTTTTGAAAATAATCTATAAATAAATTTTCCTAAACTTTTTTTTAACGAATAATTAGGTATGTAATAAATATCGTTAGTTTTTAAATCAGTCGATTTAAAACAAAATTCAGACCAAAAGAAAAAAAACTCAAACGAAAAAAGAGAAGAATGAAAACTTAATAATTTTACGATTTTAATTGTTTTGGGTTTGAAGCCGAATTTTGTTGCATATCTGAATTTTTAAAAGTTTAATATAAATGAAAAATTATTTTAATGTTTTTTTCTACATATCTTTGTACGCACATAGAATTTATCAAAAATTTTGCAAAATTGTTTTGTATAGAATTTGTTAAAACCAAGTCTTTTTTTGTAATTTTTTTTCATAAATCTGAAATTTAAGAGCATAAAAACTTTTAAAATGTTTTATTATTGAAAAACAATTCGAAAATGTTGTATAATTTCCTTTAAAGACAAAATTTGTGCAAAATAATTTAGGAATAAAGATTTTTATTTAATCAATTACCAACATTTTGGCTAATTTTATATTGAGTAGATTTTTTAAAATTTTTTTATTAATAGGAACTTTGCCTATGAACTTTTTGGTAGACATTTTTTTTTTTAATTTTTCTTTAAAAAATAATTTTTTAATATTTTCTAGTAATAGAGTTTAATTCATTTAATAAGAAATTTTTGAAAAATGTTCTTAAAAAAATTATTTTCTAAATTTTTCCCTTATTTTTTAATATATAAAAAACTTTTTCGAAATTTTCTATTGTATAAATTTTTAACTTAAAAATTTTTTCCAAAACTTGCTTTATATATTTATATGAGATAAAAATTTATAAAAAAAAAAAAATAATATAATATAATATATATAATATATATAATATATATATAATATAATATAATATAAATGATAATAATTTTCCTTTAGTTAAACACCGTATAAAATTGAAATGAATTCACAGAAAATTAAAAATTTGTCTTCTTTCAGTTCTTTGGATATAGTCTACCCCAAAAGGTACGATATCATACATTACACAGCTGAAATTTTCAACTTTCCAAACGAAAATGAGAAATATATTAAATTTCTTAACTTATACATTGAACGATGGCGTTATATGGTTGCAGCTTTAGCCTCCTGCATAGATTATATGCGTTTGGGTTTATTTATTGCAATGGGCTGATTGATACAAAGTGAAATAAAAATTTAAAGTGTTTTTTTTTTAAATTACATTTGATGTTTTTTATTCTTTTTTTTTTTATTAATTTCATCACCTTTTTTTTGAAAATTATAAATGTTTATTTGTTTTGTAATTATATATTATACATAGTAGATGTAAAATCTTTATGTGTGTGTGTGTGTTAAAAATGAAATATTTTATTTGAATAAGAATCATACATACATAATATGCATTTGAAAAATATTAGAAACAGAACGTTTATGCATTATATGTAAAGATTTAAAATTAATTTTTTATTTATATAAAAATCTTTCTCAGCTATTTTGTAGATAATTATTATAATTATTATTATATTTTCTTTAAATTTTTGTTACTTCCTATAACTTGAAAACAAACATATGTAAATTTAAATCAAATTTTGATTTCTACTTAATGTCTTATATTTTTTGTATAATACACAGTTCAAAAATAATGTATGTAATGTAATGTTTGTGTGTTATTATTTTTATATGTTTATAAAACGAGACAATATTTAAAGAAATAAAACAAAAATAAACATACATACATGCATACATATGTATGTTATAGGTTAATAAATATTAATCCTCTGGCGGTCTGGCAGAGGGATCATCACGATCAATAGGTGGTGGTGAGGTCAGCACTTCGATATTTTGTGCTGGTCCTTGAGTGAGGTAGCCTGCTGTAGGATTGATACCTAAAACAAAACAAATTCACGGAAAGAATTAGCAATTTATATAAATTAAGCTTTAAAAAGCTTAAGCATTAAAAAGGCAAAGCTATAAAAGAACGATTCTTTTTTTTTAACAATCTGCAAATCATTAGGGCAATGAATCATGAATTAAAGGACGTGAATGCATTTATCTCATTTAGAAATATAAGGAGAATGAAAATTTGAATCCATTATTCGAGGACTTATAGGAGGGGAAATGTAATTCATGTTTCCATTCTTCTACTGTGTGTAGGAAAACAGTAGGCATGTGTTTAAGTCCCAATTTACAAAGCAGAATTTGAATGGCAGACAGACGAAGTTTTTTGGCGAGGGATTGAACAGGTAGAGTGTGTAGTACCCGACTATGTATCTGTACTAGACATTTTTACACATTTTTTGTTTCTCTTTTCCACTTTTTGCAGTTTTCTTGTTGTTGCTTCATATCATTTTTCTCAAATCAATGTCATTACGGATATAAACAATTAAAATGTTAATACGCATCTACAGCGAAAAATAACGAAAAATTTCTGTCTGCGTTTTAGTTTCGCAATTGTAAAAGGTTTAGGCAAAAACAAAAGATAATTGAAAAAATATCTGCCTTTCAATTTATACATTGTAAATTGGGACTTAAAACATATGTAAATTAATGCCCCTATTATGGTTCACAACTCAACTCAGTTAAAACAACCCAACTTTAAAACAACTTAACACTTTTTTGGTATTACGAATTACAACTTATTCCAGTTGAAATTTTATTGATGTTGTCAGTCTTAAAAGTGACGATTTAACAGTTAATTTAATAGCTGATGCTATTGTAACGAAAAAAATAAACAAAAAATCTTAGTTAACTGCTTTCAACTTTTTGTTAATTAAACAACTGCTAGTTATGAGTTGTAATTTTTTTATGGTTTTGTCAACCTCACAAACACAAGTTGTTATCCATAATACCAAATTGCAAAATTTCAACTGAATTATAGTTGAGTTGTGCTGTTTACAGAAGCCAATCGTTTAAAACGAACAAAAGTTTAACTTGTGTTTTTTTAAAATAATTTAATTTTTATACCCTTCACACATGTGGCAAGAGTATATCGCCACCTAAAATCCAAAAGGCCGTAAGTAAACTTTTTACTTTTTTATAGGAGAACCAAAAAACATTTTAAACTTAATATTGTTTACTTGTTACATGGCTTTTGGATTTCATTAATAAAACCGGTATTTTTGATTAATTAAAAAGTCTATTTTGAATTTTTTTGGTGTTACGGCCTTTTGAATTTCAGGTGACGATATATGGGTTTGTCATTCCGTAATTTCTACAATATTCATTTGCGACCCCATAAAGTATATATATATATATATATATATATATTTCCTTATAGGTAGGGAAGTCGATTTAGCCATGTCCGTCTGTCCGTGTGTTGGTTAAAATCAAGTTTTCGTAGCTCCCATAGATCACCCAGCCTTGTATGTGGTATCCAACTTTTGGAAATATTCCCGAGAAAATCGGTATTGAAAACTGGCAATATCCGTCCCTTCACGACCACCTCTTTTGTTTTTTTTTACACAAAAAAACTATTGGTTTGCAGATTCGGGATAAACTAAAGACGTATTTAAAAAAAAATTGGAACATTTGGCACAGAGAGCTTTTACTTATTTAAATATAGTTTTAATTATACTATTTTCTACAGGTTTTCTTATCTTATTTTTTAATAAATATTGAAGGTTATTTAAAGTATAACGTATTGCAACAGGAGAACAGGAAAACAAGTTGTAGTATACGTAAAAGAACAAATCAGTTATTTAATTATGACATTAAGCATAAAGAAATGTATAGGTTAGGCTGGAAAGTTAAACATAGTTTTAACATTTGCTGCAATAAATTTTTTTTGATTGTACGGTCGAAAGAAGGTTATGCAAACATTTCATCGCTGATACATATGAGTTATATTTGTTATTTAGTACTTACCCGTTAGATATCCTCTTATATTTGTATCGGTTATAAATAGATCGTGTCGTTGATCTTTAAACTCTGACCATACTGGATGTTTAAGTAGAATCTGTGTAACCCGATCACCATAGTTAAGATTATGCGTCATGCCTTTGAGCGCCGCCACAATTTGTGCTTTCACAGCCGACGCATTGTCCACATAATCCAAACGGCTGTCTAGTAGACCCAATAGAAACGGTATAAGACCAACCTCCAATGACTGACTTATTAAGGAGTCCTGTAAAATACAAAATTAAAAAATGTTTTACATTTTTCAATAAGTACAATTAAACAAACTTACATGTTGATATTTAAAAAGACGGCTAAGAGTTTCACAAGATTTTTCTATACAGTCTCGATGATGTTCCATGCATTTCTTTAAAGGCATTATACATTCTGTTTGTGAAACAGCCGTGACACAAAACTGCAATGGTAAAACGAAATTGATTTGTGTAAAATTTATGTGATAAAAAAGTTACACGGCTGTACCTCTGATAAAGATAATTGATGTAATACTGATAATGTATTCTTTGGTTGTACGGCCAGCAAGTTAAACAACTTGGGTATGTGACCTAATACAGGAATATCATCTGCCAGATTTGGTTGAGAACGTAAAAGTTCAACCAAAGCATTAGTAGACAAATCTAAAACATTCTTCTGCAAAAAAAAGTAAAAGAAAATGTTAAAAGAAAACACCAAAATATAATTTGCTTTGAGCCCAACTAAAGTTTTTATAAAAAAAAACAAACATCTACCTCCGAAGAGCTTTTGCTAATTTGTTCCACAACAAAATCTAGGAGATCAGATAAAAATTGTTTGGGTTTGCGCAAAGTCCAGGCAGGGTTTTCAACAAATAGACGCAAATAAACGCCAGCAACTACAACTTCATTCGAAATAATTTCCTTAAGGATTTCGGGATCCTTCCATAAGTGTTTTGGGTTTAATTTTTGTACGCGATAAAAACTAAATAACATATTTAATATAAATTATACATTATAGTGAACGAAATTTGTCTACCTTTCACACATGTCATTGACGGCATCACAAACAGTATTACGGGTTTTATCATTCCATATTAGCTCGGGATGTTCATGAATTGTTTCGAACAGTTGAACTGAAGTTTGTGGTGACTCAATCATGGCATCCACAAATAGAGTTGGCAAAAATTTCGAAATTGTTATGCGTACCTACGATTTAAACATATTATGAAATAAACAAAAAATTATATATAAAATTAATTTGATTAACCTTAGGGCCACTCAAACGATCGGCTGTCATTTTTGCCATTATTTCGGCACACATTTCTCGTATAAGAGGGTTGCGTGAGTTACAAAACATGTCCAATAAATAGATGACAGCTCCCTTTATTTGAGCTTCTTTAATCATTTCCTGGACATTCATGAGACCAGACATGGTTTCCAAAACCTTTTGTTGGCTCGCCCGTAAGTCGGGATCTTTCAGGGCTACCAAATATTTACCCAACACCTCGCAGGCAGCTATTTCAGTGACACAATCCTTGTTACGCGAAACCAAAGCCACTACCTCCAAAGCCACTGTCTTAATGGTAGTATTCTGAAATAAAAACTATATTTTAAGAAACTGACTCTTTCTGCTACGTTTTTTTACCCACTTCCGAAAACAGATTATTGGCCAAAAAGCCAAATATCATATCGAAATTTCCTATACATTGGATTTCCACCTCATGATTTGCTTTAATGACTGCTATCAAAGCCTTAAGCACCATTATTATATGCTGCTCCACATGGGCATCGTTAGCAAAATCATATTTATATTGACTCTGTATTCTATGTTGTTCCATAACCGCTTCGGATTCTAGTTTTTTAAGACTTTTTGAGCGATTGTAGGCATTTAGCACTTCATCAAATGTATTGCCAGTCTTTTGATGTTTCAATTGCGGATGATTGGGTGCCAAAGTAGGTTTAAGTATGCCATCTCCAGAACTACTAAGAGTAGGAGATACGGGCCCGCTATACGCTATATTATTTGAATGTTTTACCTTAACCATATAGTGGTAGGCCTGCTTAAGATATTCTAACAAGTCAAGTGTAAATTGCTTTGGATTCACTATAGGAAATGTAGGCATATCGTTGTAGATTCGTATAAAAACGCCACCAATTTGTAATTCATCTCTGGTTGAGTGGGAAAGGTGCAAGTTTTTAAAACAATAAAATTAACATTGATTGCTTTTTTTACTTACTTATGTGCATCAAACTCAAATTGTCCTAACAATTCATGAATCTGTGCGATATCTTCAAACGTTTCCTTAACCGATGCTGAACGTTGCTTCTCTAGGAAATCCAATAGTTGAGCTCTTGTGCCATTATCCCATATCAAGTAGGGATTGCGGGTGTTTGAGGTAAGTATTTTTAAGATCTTAAATGAGAAATCAAAATGTAGAAAAAAAACAGGTCAAGTTAAACCATTTAATACTCTGCATCAACAGTTTTAAAAAAGTAAAGTAACTTTTTAAATGATTGATTGCGATATCAGTTATACGGCCTTATTATGAGTGTCGTTGACGAATTTCGACAGTTGTCGTAGTCGTTGTCATATTTAATATTTTTTGGTATCATGTAAAATTTACGACAACGTCATTTTTGTAATAGATCAAAAAACATTAATAATTGTGTTATCCAAAGGATAACCAATTATAAAATAATATGTGATAAATGACAGGAGAATAAATATGGTCAATTGTAAATATGGTTCTGTCTCACCTCAACATTAATTATATAAGGGAGCAAGTTCCAGTTGCTATTCCTACAATATTGTAGCTTAAATAGATTAAATTTACATTCAATAACAGTAGCACCGATGAGAAGAGTGCTTTCATCGTAGCTGGTTTCGAAAATGCATTCCACTCGGCTAATTTCATATGGTAAAAACTGAATTTTTAAATAGAATAATAACATTCTCAACATATCACACTTTCAAAATATAAAGAACTTAAAGATTAAAATTTATTAATAAATTTATTAATAATTCTCTCAATTAAAAAAAAATATAAACAACCCGGTTGTATATATTGTTAAAAAAGTGTTTGGTGATAATAAAAACAACAAAAATACAAATATTATTTTGAATATGGGCTAATCCCAGAAACAGTCTAGCAAGCAAAAAATTTTCAAATTAATCTAACTTAATTTTTTTTTTCAATTAAATATTAGACTAGATGTTTAATTTTATAAATAAAAGAAAAAAAATCAATTTCGATGATCATTAATACAGAAAATAATACTAAATCCTACCCTACCTCAGGTCTCTTAAGATTATACAAGAAATTAAAATTTGTTTAAGGAGATCACATCATTACTTTAGTGCTAATATAGATGGTCCGATCGAAAGCCATATTTTTATTTATTCAATTCTGTTCAATTTTAGTACAAATTTTGTTTGTTTACTATTTTGGAGAAACTGAAATTAGGTATGAAATGTCAGGTCCATGCGTTGTAGCGTGCGCAACGAAAAATAAGGTTTTTTTTATATTGTAAGTAGAATAAACATTTTTTTTGTAAGTTTTCTATATTTATACCCTTCACCTTAGGTGATAAGGGTATATATAAGTTTGTCATTCCGTTTGTAATTTCTACAATATTTATTTGCGACCCCATAAAGTATATATATTCTGAATCTTTATAGATAGGGAAGTCGATTTAGCCATGTCCGTCTGTCAGTCTGTTGAAATCAACTTTTCTCAGCCCCCCGATGTTGTACGGACGCGTTATCAAATGATCAGAAATAAGACATTCCTTCTGAGAAATAAAAAAAAAATTTCCAGATATCGACAAAAAAAAATTTTTTTTTTACGGAAATACACGTAGTAAAAGGTATAAAAGATTTGGCACCGCCAAATATAGCGCTTTTACTTGTTTTAAATCAAGTTTATATTCTGCTTTTAAGCAAATAAAAAATTAAAATTTTCATAATAAAAAATAAAAAAAATATTAGCATATTAATTCCTGTAGCGTGCGCAACGATTTAAGTTCTTTCAAAAATTGCATTAAAAATCTTTGCAATTGTTATTGGGTTATCGGGGTTAGGAAAATTACAGAGTTAAAAAAAACCCTAAGATATACAAAAATACATTCATTCATTTCAACTGGAAGCTCTGTTTCGCATTTTTCCTATGTTCCCATCTAACTTTGGCAACTTTTTTAAAAAAAATGTGTTGTGACGAAGCCAATGAAATTTGTATGACGAAGTAATAAAAACATACCTACATCTTCATATTTTTTAATATCTCGAAAACTAGTAAAGACACCATTTTGAAAATATCAGGGTACTTAGACCATATAAATAGCTTTTTGTATAAAAGTTTTTAAAAAAATTTGGATATAAATTTTTTTTTAAATTATTTATTGTTTACAAAAAAAAAACCCCTTGACATCTTGCAAACTGTAATCAAAAAGAATTTTTTTAAAATCTTAAACACAACAAAAGTTATGACCTTTTAAATGAAGGTTCCACAGCAATATTTTTTTAATAATTCAAAGCTACGGGGTTGCCCTTGTTTATCAAAATTAAAAAAAATAAAACCCTTTTTTACTACATACATTTACAAAATTTTATCGAAATCGGAAACCATCTGGTAAAAATAACATGCAATTACTCTAGTGGAAAAAATGTAGCGTGCGCAACAATGGGTTCAGGGCTGTTAATAAAAAACTACAATTTTTTTTTGCCTCCA
>NDXZ01138699.1:0-17225 GCA_003055125.1 Paykullia maculata | reverse complement strand
AAAATAATATTATTTTAATTTAATAAATATGCTTATGCCGTTTTTATACAAAAATTGTTTATATTTAATTTTAACAAACTCAGATTTTGAAAAATTAGCTATGAATTTTTTTTGTCATATTTTCATTCGATAACTAATTCATCAACACGCGCTATATAAGAATTTATTTTTTTTGCAAAAATTGGTGTTTTATTTATACAACAATATTTCCATATAAAAAACTATCAAGTTGTAAAATTCACTCACCAGCAATTAAGAAACTTAAGGGGAACTACACAAAAATTTCTTGAAAGCGCAATACAGCTACGTACATTAATATGTATGTTAATAAATACACTTTGGATATTGACTATCACGGACTAAAATAAACACAGTTTTAAAAAAAGCAACACCCAAAGATTATATAGGAAAAATGAGAAGCGAATAGAAGGTAACTTTATATAGTTTTTAAAACAAAGTACTCTTTTATTCGAATTCGTACATAAACTGCAACATATCCGGTATCACGGACTAAAATAAACACAGTTTAAAAAAAAGCAACACCCAAAGATTATATAGGAAAAATGAGAAGCGAATAGAAGGTAGCTTTATATAGTTTTTTAAACAAAGTACTCTTTTATTCGAATTCGTACATAAACTGCAACATATCCGGTATCACGGACTAAAATGAACACAGTTTAAAAAAAGCAACACCCAGAATCCAGAGCTTCTGATAGTTAGTAGCTAATGTAATATAGGAAAAATGAGAAGCGAATAGGAGTCAATTGTATATAACTTTTTAAACAAAGTACTCTTTTATTCGAATTCGTACATAAATTGTAAGATATCCGACTCTTAAATATCTCTATTTAAGTATTTTCTTTTTATGGGCGGTGTCACACCCCCTGCTTAAGGCAATTTTTGCATAAATAAGGAAAGTTATATTATAGGTAATGGTAGAGTAGGTGCCACTTGTCGGTTTTTGCATAAATAAGCCTACAGATATCAAAGAGAGTTACGCTAAGTTTAATATGGCAGCTATTATAGTTTCTCAAATATCATAAATTATATATTTCTGCTATAAAATGTATTTGAGTTGTATGGGCGATACCACACCCCCTGATCCGAACTTTATAATTTTTGGCTCGAAGAAGTAAGGTGGCGTAAGAATTAATCGTACAAAAATTTGAGACCACAGATTAACAGTTTCCTACCCAAAGCCGATCCTAACAATTTTTTTCTCGAATAGGCGAATTGGTGTAAGACATAATCGTACAAAATTTTAAGGCGATAGATTTAACAGTTCTCTTTACATATCATAAAATGTTTTTAAAATGTGTGGGAGGTGCCACGTCCCTTATTTTTTTAATACAAACCGTCCCCAACCAAACCAAACAAAAAAAAACTTCAGGTAAATCGATCTACCCGTTTTCAAGTGATGCGATCACATACATGTATATATATATGTATATAGATAAATAATAATTTTAAAATTGCATCAACAATCAATGGACATTCTATTAAAAACTAAATATTTCAATTTTTACAAAAAGCATTAAGCAAAATTTGTTTTGTTTTTGCAATATTTTTTGTTTATTAAACAATTTTGAAGGGCTTAAAGTTTCTTACAACTAATATGTATGTATGTATGTAGATATGCATATAAAAAAAAACTAACATGTTATCTACATATCTTTAAACAAGCCACATAAATACGCTGAAAGCTCATTTTTTTACTAAAAATTTCAAAAGTCTGCTTTTTTTTCGTTAAATTTCATTCTGTTTTTACAGTATTTTTTGGAGGGTCCCACTTAAAAAAAACATTGCAGCACTGTTTTAGAACGAAGCTGCCATAATTAATCAAAGTTATAAAAAAGTAAATTGACAACTTTGGGAAACCTTACATTGATTAAATTTTTATTTATTTTCTTTTTAAATATTTGTAACCTATTTTGTGATCTTTAGATCTTTGTTTACTTTAGACAAACATTTTTTCAGCTTTATTTGATTCTAACGCCTATTATAAAAATATATTTAAAGTTTAATGTAAAATTCGTTCTTGAAAAATGGAATTTATAAGAATGAGAGTGTAATAGATTTTTTTCTATAATTCCGTCATTATCTGGGTAATCAAACCACTTTTATTGGTAGTGAAAATTATAATCAATCAATTTGACTTTACTTTTTTGTTTTCCTTCTTCAATGAAATTTATATTATAAATGCGGCGTTAATTTTACACACAATTTAATACTTATACGATCGAGAGTGGAACACATTCATACGCAAAGGAATGATGTGATTTCAAAAGAATGAAATAAAAGCTAAAATGTTATTAGAACGCAAAATGTGGTTTAAACAGAACAACCATGGTTAAAACACAAGAAAAACATTTTAAAAGCAAACGTCAAATATGAAAATGGAAAACAACAAGAAAACTTGTTTATATGGTGAACGTAGAAAAAATTTGTACAAAAAAATTATTTATGGTTATGGGGAAACATTCAGAAAAAAAAAACAGAAACATAAAATGACAGTTGTTTCCTTACGATAACTGTTACTTGTTAAGTTCTCTATACATTTTGTGTTGCGAACTAAAAAACTAAACATTTAACGAGTTAAGACTGACGCAATAAAAATGTTTGGTAATCGTTTGTTACTTTGTAAAAATTAAAAACATTCAAGTGCTTAATAAATGCGATTTTTGCAAATTTTCCTGGCATTTTATCAATATTTTTAGAATTAAGTTATTTTTTTTTTTAGATTTAACAAAACAGCTGTTCTTTTTACCCCAATTAACCAAGCTAAACAAAAAGCTTGAAAAAGGCGTTTATAATAACAAAACTCACATTTTACTTTTGGTGCATATTTATTGCCAACAAACGGAAAACAGGGATATTCACTTAGGTAAGTACTAAAGATTTAGGTTTATCCCCCTTTGAGAGTAAAAAGTTTTACCATTTAATATGTCGATATTTCTTTAATTTATAAAATTTAAAAAAAAAATTAAATCGTTTTTATTTAAAAGATGCTGTTATTACATTTTGACTACCGTGGTGTAGTCTAAAGGTATAATTTTTTACACACTCTTCGCCCTTAATACGACTGTATTTCGATTATTAAGCGATTTTTTTTCACCGGTTTATACGCGTAGGCATACGATTTTATTTTCCCCAGAAAAAAATCTAACGACATTAACTTTTTTTGTTATTTCTACATACTACATTAGAATGACAATGGTTTATATGAAAAAAATTTATGTTTGAAATTTAAGGCGTGCCGACCGGAATATTGATGAAATTTGTGCCAAATCGGACAACGTTTAATGGGCGCGCATCGAGGTCAAAGGTAAGATATATGCAAATTTTGCAATTTATATGAAATAAATATTTGAAACTCATTAACTTTTTTCGTTATTTCACAAAAAATGTAGATTTATATAAAACTAGCAGAGCGTCCTGGCTTCGCACGAAAGTTATTTACGTATGAAAAAAAAAATAGAAGTGCGTTTTAAGAAAATAGTTAGTAGCCAAGGTAACCTACATAGGAAAAATGAGAAGTGAATAGGAGGCATTTTTATATACATAATTTTTAAATAAGGTAATTTTTTTTGGCGAATTCGTTTATAAATTCCAAGATATCTGACTAAAAATATCTCAATTTATGTATTTTCGTTTAGTGGGCGGTGCCACAACTCCTGCTCCGATCTTGCCAATTTATGGGCCGCATATGAAAAATGGTATAAATGGTAAGCCAACAACATTTTAAGACCATTGATATAACAGTTCTTTAGATATGCCATCAAATGTATTTGAGATGTATGGGCAGTACCACACCCTCTGATCCGATCCTTAAAATTTTTGACTCGAATAAGGAAAATGGTGTAAGACGTAATCGTATAAAATTTTAAGACGATAGATTTAACAGTTCTCTTTACATATTATAAAATCTATTTAAAATGTGTTGGAGGTGCCACGTCCCCTCATCTTTTTTTCATACAAACTGTCTCCTGAAAATTAGGCATCAAACAAAAAAAAAATTCAGGCAAATCGATTCAGCCCTTGTCAAGTGATGCGGGTACATAAATGGACCATTTCATTTTTATATATATAGATGTAAAGAATAATTATACCCTTCAGACATGTGGTAAGGGTTTATATAGGTTTGTCATTCCGTTTGTAATTTTTACAATTTTCATTTGCGACCCTATAAAGTATATATATTCTGGATTCTTATCGATTTAGCCATGTCCGTCTGTCCGTGTGTTAGTTGAAATCAAGTTTTCTCCCATATATCACCCAGGGTTGTATATGGTATCAAACTTTTGGAAATACTTTCGAGAAAATCGGTATTGAAAACTGGCAAGATCCATCAACAACCGGCTGATATTTAAGCAAAAGACAACTGCCTCGTTTTTTTTCCACAAAAAATTATTATTATTTTTTTTTTTTGTAACAAAAAAGTTATTGTTTTGCAGCATTGAAATAAACTACAAATATATTTGAAAAAAATTATACCATTTGGACCATTTGGCCGCACATGGTGAAGGGTATATAAGGTTTGGCCCAGGCAAATATAGCGCTCTTACTTGTTTTTTGTTGATGTTGTTAAGAAATTTTTTTAAATGCTTGTAAAAACTCTTAACAACATTTTTAAAATTTTTCAAAAAACGATTAAAAACTCTACTGATGATTTGTCACAAGCAACATTTAATTGATATCAAATAATTTAGTTCAAATCAACAAGCATCTTAAAAGTTTATTTACGTATGTATAACCTTAACTTAAATGTACCACCTCTAATGTTACCACCCGGTGCATATTATTTACGCCTTACCAGTGTCTGGATATTTTTAAAATAAGGGGTCTTTATAGCTTTAGGTTGCACAATTTGCTTGTTATAATTTGTTTCTTTATTGACTTTTATATGTAGATATTTTTTTACTTTATTTTTTTTTAAGACTTGAGGTGAATACCCTTAATACTTAACTTGTAGAACAACAAGAAGCGCTTTTAAAGGGTTAAATACAAGTTGGCTTTTACGATAAACATACAGAGAAATAATGCAACTATAATTGTTTAATAAGAACAAATATGCTTTTGTTTAGTAATAATGAAAAAAGAAAAATAAATAAAACATAAATAAATTACATTAAGTTCATTTTAATAAACTAACGTTGAACGTTAAATTTTTTATTATTGGAAAGACAACTTTAGACACAAGACTTAAGGAAACAATACACTTTTTACAATTCTGTGTCAAATGTTTTTTCTTAACAAATCGGTTATGAAATTCTTTTTATACAAATATAATTACAATTGAATAGTTTTATCAACATCAGTCCTAATGTAGAGAAGGGTGGTATACAAATGCAGATTTAATGTGGCTGTGCGTGCGGTTACATATGTACATACATATGTAGAGAAAATTATAAATTTGTATACGATTTTTTTTTTAAATATAAACAAAGTTAGTACATACATATCTAAATATAAACATTTTCCATTTTTTATTAACTTAATATGTATACATGTACATATGTCTGTATGTATGTAAATGTTTGCAACACGCGCTTTTTCCACGTAGAAACACCGCTATTTTATTGCTTTAACAAGTATTTCTGGGTCAACAATTTTGTTTTTTTTTCGTGATGAATTTTAATTTTATTTCATTAAAAAAATTGTTTTTTTCATTAACAAATAGTTTTTGTTGGTGTCAGCATTTCAAATCCATTTTTTGTTGGACTTTTTATTTTTAAAATCTTTGGTCCAGTGAATTTGAAAAATGCAGTTGAAACATAAATACAAAATCATTCTTGTATTTATTCGTGTTGTTAAATAAAAAAAAATATTTATTTCTTACAATTGCAGGTTTTGGGTCACAACGCAATGATAGTGATCGCAAATTATGAAAAAAAACAGCATAAAGATGATTGATCAAAATTGCAAAACTAATATTCAATTAAATGTTATAAAAAACTTTTAATACGAATGATTTTAACTAAAGTTTTTTTAATTTTTTTTTTTTTTTATAAGTTAAGTAATTCTAATATTTAAAAAAAAACTATAAAAAAGGCTTTAATAGAAAATTTAAAATGTTAAGCAAGGTGAGGATTTAATAATATGACTGTAATTGAGCAGCAGACTTTTATTTTCATAATAGGTTTTATCATTAAGCTGTCAAATTTCTTGTTAACCCTGGAAGGTCATTCTTCGTCGAATCGACGACGCATGTTAATATTGCATTTCGTTCTTGTATTTTTAATTATTTTTGGTACAGCAGTAGTAACTGCTATGCTTTTGGTATGTGCGCATGTTTCGCGTTAGGTAACTTTGATTTTTTTTTTAAATCAGTCGTCGAAACGTCGAAGTATGAACTTTGTGTAACTTTTTAGAATTTAAACTGTATGGTTTCTACTAACATATTATTGGTTGTTTTGCATGGGATCGAATTGGACGGTGATTTTAATGATAACAATATATCTGATATAGAGTTACTCAAAGCGTAAGTTTGTCGGAGGCTTAAAGTTCGTTAGAAGATATAGATATAGATGAAGACAAGGCACCTCTTAAAAGAAGCTTAATCTAATATAATTCCATTCATTCAATCCATTTTGCTTAAAAAAAAATTGCCACAAGTAGTCTACAACCAAAGAAAAATCTCTTCGATATGGGATTAACATTATGCGACAAGTAAGACGACCAACGCTTCAATATAAAAATTCTGCAATGTTTTCAAATTTTAAAATTTTTTTTGATGCAAAAGTTCAATGAACTAATGTATATATACTCAATCGTAAATTAAGCTTTCTTGCCACAACAGATAAAACAAAAAAGAGATAAGCTTCATTGCAAGAAATAAAAGCCCTAGTGGGAACATTAGTCTTGACTGCTGTAAAGAAGGATCCGCATATATTTTGCTGATTGATTCTAATAGCACTGATGATGTACCTCAATAACCAAAGAACAAGAAGAGGAGGATACATGTTCTTTGTCCCTTATATAAACGACGAATGACATAATCAACATGTGCCAAATGTAAAAACCCTATATGGGGAGCATAGTTTAGATCTTTGTGCCTCTTGTATAAATTGATGACTGATATTCATTAAAACCTGTACCTACATTATTTTATTCATTAATCTTAAGATGCAAACACATTGAGTGAATTATATGTTTATTAGGATAATAATTTTTATTATTTTTGCATGTAATGTTATGTTAAACAAACCAATTGAAGCAGTTTTTCGAAAGTTAAATTTTTAATTATATAATATGAAAAAATTATCTTTTTTTGTTTTATTACGATCATATAGAAAACTACGAACTAAAACATTTTTAAACCGTCGTCGATTCGACGAAGAATGACCTTTACGCAACAAAAAATAAGTACATATGACTTTCTAGGGTTAAGATGGATTAAATAATGTGCAGCTAATGTTTTTGTTTACAAAAAATCAGCCGATTTCAATAATGTTGACAATGTCATCACATTTTCAACAAAATTCGACGCTGTCACCTTAGTAAATTCATGTGACGACACGTGATGTAAAGATTTTGCTTAATAGTGATAGGCAGTCCTTTTAATCGCAGTTTTATCTTGGTAATGAAATGAATAGTTCTTGGCTAAAGTAACACAAATTAGAAGAGACTTAAATTATTTCTTAATAAAAATGTTCCCAGTTTAAAGAAAATTTTGCATTAAATGTTTTATTTTAAGATTTTTTTTTTATAAAGTTGATACTTTTAAAACTCAAAGTATTGGTTTTAACGGAACTTATTTTTTAAATTTAAAAAAAAAATTTTCTTTAAATTAAATTTAGAAATTATTATTTTCTCTAAACGTGATGTTTAAACATACGGAATTACTAAGATTAAAATATAATCTTTTAATGTCTACGAGAATTTTAATTTCTATTTATTTAATTTTTGTATAAACAAAATAATATTATTATTTAATTAGACACGAGCGAGCATCTCTAGTATTTAAACACGTACCTATACTTTTTGTTACATGCTTAATTATTATTATAATTTTTTTCCAATAAATTAAAAGTTCTAACGTCAATCAACAAAATTTAAATATAAATTATATTTTTTTAGCGGTGAAATGCGGGTTAAAAAGTAAAGAGAATTGTGTTCGTTAACACTAAAAAAAAACCAGCAAAATTTATTTCCGAATAAATTATAAATAATACAAATGCAATATGTATTTGTTATTGTAAAAAATATAATTAATTTAAATTGAATTTTTAAGTTAAAATTAAATAAGCAAAAATTTAAAGTTGGCAACCATTAATAATTCGTAATTTGAAGGATTGTAGGAAAGTAGTAAACACAATGACAAGCAGAAATTGGAAATTTTTCCATATATCTTTTACCACTAAATGGTGACAGAAAAAATCTCTTCTCTAAAATATATATGTATGTATGTATGTTGTGTTAGAAATGGTAAACTTTTTTTAGAATTCTTTTTTTTCTCTCAGTTACATATTTAAAAAATGTTTGCTACAAAACAAATATATATTTAAAGAACTAAATAATTTATTGTTAAATTTTAATCAACTGAATTATACAAACACAAGGTTATTGAATTTAGTTATAATTTGTTTTATTGTTGAACTTACAAGTTCAAGTCAAAACAGGTATTGTGCAAGTGTGTGCTGTTTCCTTATTTATAAAAATTATATATTTTCACTGATTGTCTGTCAGGTCATTGATATCTATCTACATATGTATGTATATATGTATGTTTACTTCGCTTTACCGCCAACGTCAATTGTTATTATTATTGTTATTTAATTACACCAAATTTAGGTTAAATAATAGAAAAAGTAAAAAAAACCAAACAAGGGAACAAATAATATTATTTTTATCTAAAAATTAATACAAAAAAAAAAACATTAAAAATTTGTTTCCTAAATTGCGATTGGATTGAAGTAACTTTTTAGTCACGATAATGCGTGCTCACAAGTACAAAAACTCGAACCATGCACGATCATGGCTCAAGGTTTTGTACACTCATGTGAGCGGAAAAAAATGTCCTTGTAATATTTAAATTTAGGCTTTCGAAATAATAGAAAAAAATCAAGCAAACTTAAATTGTTTCAATACATTTTTTTATAATATAAAACCCAGATATTCACACCGATTATTCTATAATCACACTCATGCACGTTCAAGTGATCAAAATAAATAAATTCTTATTGTTTGTAAATAAATTCATATTTTTTTCTTAACAACCAGCTGTTCGTAGAATGCCAGCGGCACTAGTATGCCCGCTTAAGCATGGCTGAAGCTTGACGGATGGGGGTGGTGGTTCTTGCCGGCTTTTTACTCAACACGCACACAATAAAAAAAATCATACCAGCTACAAAGTTTACTAAAAACGGTTGAATATAAGGCGGGTCACCCGTGATATCCTCTAATCGCGCGAGCGATGTCCATCTCTAATTAAATTGCATTTAATGTTTACAGAATAAAAAAACTGCCCGTTGTTGCCAATAGGCAACATTGTACACTTCTGTTCCGTCATTGTCAAATTTTTCTTCATCACCTTCAATATCGGGATGTCGTAAAAAAATATTTCGCAGAACCATGAGCAAATTAACCTATTAGCCTATTATATATTTTTTTTTAATTATCTACAACTACCTAATGTTGTATAGGCAATATTTAATATATCCTTAAGCAGGATAAATAGAACTTTCAATTTTTTTTATTCCATACTAATGTATATATGTACAAACTTAAATGTATTAAAAAATTTTTCCTGCCCCGCAAAAAAAAGCGAGGGTAAGTAAAAAAATCTATGTTTGTTTTAATAATTACAAGAGAGACAAAACGGTTCAATGTAAATTGTTACAGCATAGACATATTTAGTTACTTCTACTGTAAATAAAATATTATGTGTATGTATGTATGTTTATCCAATTCTTTTATTTTTATAGTTTTTTTTTTATCATTTTAATGAAAGAGACAAATTTTTACTCATCTAGAAATTGTTTAACAAATAGAGAATCGTTAAAATAAGGATCTGGCAATGCTCTTTTCAGCAATGGCAGGTATAAACAAATAAATCAAAAAACAACAACGACAATAAAATGTGCTGCTGTGCGCGGCCACTTATCAAAGTACCAAACAAGAAATTTGATTTAATTTCAAAACAAGATTATAAAAACTTCTGTATAATATTTAAGGCAAATAAACAATTAAATCATTAACAAAAAATAATTTAAATAAACTCTTAAAATGTTTTAATATTTATTTTAGCACCTCATCATGAGTTTTTTAGTTTTTTTTGTACAAAAGCGTTTAATTTTCTAAATCAAAAAAAAAATTATGTATGTACATATGTACATATGTATCACATGTTTATTGTTTATTGCTCTTTTAGTTTTCATGGTTTTTATTTGTTTTTAATGTATAAATGAACCTTAAATGTTGTTTTTTTTTTGATATTTGATATCAATTTTGTATTAAATGTCGAGTATGTACATATTTAAAATTCTCTATACATTTGTTTTTATGTTGTAGGTCATTGTAGAAAAAATAAACTAGAAATGAAATCTATTTTTTATTATCAAGGTTAAAGTCAAACTTAGAGAGTAAGAAAAAACAACAAGAAGTAACTGTAAAAACTTGAAAATAAACGTGACTTTTGTAAAAAATTTTACTTTCAAAACAAGAAGAAGAAAAAAAACCGATGGGGAAGTAATTATTGTTTGGGAACGGAAAACCTTCAATTTTATGTAAAAACGTGGGTGGTACTTTTGTTTTATTGAAAAAAAAAATGTTTAAGCAAAAACCTTTTTTAAAAACATTTTTTTTAAAGATTAATATTTTTGATTAATGGAAGATATTAAATAAATTTTCGTACAATTGTTTTTTTTTTATAAAAATCATGATTTATATAATAATAATATTCTCTTTATTTTATTTTAATTGAATTAAATTTAATTAATTTCCTATTGTCAGAAAATTTGTAATAAATTTATTAAATATTTGTGAGAGACCTTTTAATACTTTTTTTTTAATTTGAAATTAATTCATGAGTTATTTTTTAATCATCTCTGGTTTTAATAATGTTTTTCATTAACTTTTTTTAATTCTTTTATTTAATTCTTTTTATTTAAACAAAATAAATATAAATTGGATATTAAATGACAGAATAGAATAACGAAATTTAATGTACGTTGTAGTATAAAATTTGATAACATATTAAATACAATAAATCATAGTCTTGACTTTAAAAAAAACATTTGATAAAATTTCATATTCACGAATAATAAAGTTATCAAAGGTTTATAAAAAAAAAATTTTTTTAATTCGTATAAGAATTTGAAAATAATTTTATTTTGGTTTTAATTTTCAATAAAGTTTTAACTTTTGAAACACTTTTAAAAATTTAAAATTGTTAAAAACATGAAAATATTTCTTTTTTGTTTTCAGTATTTTCTTTTTTGATTCAAATCAATGTGGCGATACTAGTAAGCATACTTAATATTATCATAATCTTGAGTTTAAATTGCTCCTAAATTATTAGCTTTACTCTTGAAATTTTATTAAATAATAATGGATATTATTTAAGCCATTCATAGTCAACCATAAAAAATATCTTTCTGTGATTAAAATAAAATCACAAGTTTGATATTACGATTTTAATTTTGTGCCCTTTCAAAAGTCGATATCAGGCAGTAGGGCTATAATTTAGTAAACAAACAATTACTTAATTATTAAATTAATATCTAAACAAAATCCTTATGGAATTTGAACGTTATGAAATGACATAACTTTTCACTTTCATTGTTAATCCATGTGTTCCAACCCCAAAATAACATGATGATAACGATAATAATAAAAATTTCATAATTTAAGAAAACTTCACATACATATGTATGTATGTATGATGGAAATTCAACAAAACAGTCATGATTTCAAAAATTTTCTTCCTAAACACTTTTCTATGGGTGGGGGGAAATAGCATTAGAAAAATTCAATTTCATTTGGTTTTTTTATTTTTTAATGTAAAACTCTCACGGCGCTTGAATGAACTCAAAACAGAGGCTGAAAAATTCTCATGGAAAATGTGCATTTATTATGTTAAAAAATGAATGATGAGAGGGAAGGTTGATGATCAAATCTTTCGTAGACCGGTTGTGGTGTGAGGGAAATGAACGTCAAGAAATTAAATAATGTCAATTTAGTTTCATGTATAAATACTTCTGTTTAACATTTTATTGATATTTAAACCTTCAACCCCCTTAGAAAGTCTTAAAATAGCTTGAAATGCCATTAGAAACTTACGCTTATATGTATACTTAAACTGCGCACTGTAAACGTAACAAAATTTTTAATTAAATTTTTATTAATAGCAAAAAACACTTAAAAAAGATAGATTTTACACAAATGTATTTCAAACTGAATTTGTGTGTTTCTGTTTTGCTTAAAAAAAAATTAAAAACAAACAAAAATAAAAACTAATAGCAAACTAGCACGAGATTGAATGATGACAACAAACAAAAACACAAAAAAACAAAACAAAAAAGGTTAGAAATTTTCACAAACCACAACAACAACAACAAATGTATAAATAAAAAGTAAAAGTCTTTAAGAGTGTAACGACTTATTAATTTTTACAAAATTAACAAAAGATAACATTTTTAAAGTGGCATGACCGAACAAGCGTATTTTAAACGGTGGCGTAGCTTAAACGTGCTTTTTTCTAATTTGTGAAATTTTGATAAAAATCTTTAGTAAATTTCAGTAGCAGGGATGGAAATTTCAGTGTTGTTTTTCTTATTTGTTAATGTTTTTATTTTTTTTATATTTTAATTTTACAAATAATTTACAAATTGTCTGGAATACATATTTACAGAAACTTAAGATTGATGGTTGGACTCTGGTTCCGGAAGTAACATTCTAAAGCTCAAAATTAAAAAAATAGTTGATGTTCTTCCTTAAACATTTGTTAACATAAAATATTATTGTTGTATTCATTTCATAAAATGAAATTTCCAAACAAAATTCAAAAATTTATTAAACCTTTGATAAATATAAAAGTAGTTTATAAATATGGGGTTGAGTTATTAAAATTTTATTAAAAAGTTTATTTGAAAGGCCCAAATGTCCAACGAATGCTCGCACAGTGATGATCGCTGTATAGATTTAGTTATACATATTTAAGCGTTGGCTTTAGTGTTGTTAATAAAAAATAAAATTCTTCGATTTTGGGGGCCAATTCACATTATCCCCGTGAGAGATACATATACCCTCAAATCGTTTTTATATAATTTCCATAATGAGGTTTGCTGTGTGCAGGTAGCGCTGTCCAGCTGACACGACATGGCGGCCACGTTTAGAGTGCCAAATTTTATTTAAAATATTTTTAGGGATAACCGTTAAAGCTAATAACCTCAATAACTTCGTTTCGTTTTAGAAGAACGAACCAGAGATGTAGTCGGCCTTAGTTCAAAATACGTTTTGTTGCTGAAAAGTAATTTTACCTAAAATTGAGGTCCTCTTTCAAACGCTCTAAAAGCTCTCACACAACTATGGGCTCCTAGCTCAGTACGATTTTATCCGGGTGTCAACTCAAGTCTCGAAACAATATAAGCCAGGCTTAGGTTTACGCACTGTCCTCTATTTGTTTTTAAATTAAATTGAAAAAAAAACAGCTAATGAAGTTCTATTTTTTAATAAATTATGATGCTAAAATCATTCTAAGGTTCTGAAATTTGTACGTAATTTAGCACTTACACAAAACCTTGATTTTCCATCTCTGGACTCACCTTCCAGCAGACCATTCTACGACTTCATAGTTATTTACATATGTTTCAGAAAACCATGATTTTCTTACATGTTTTTAATGTTTTTGTTTTTTTTTCGTGTCTAAGATGCCTCATAGCCAAGTCAACAACAATTCGGAGGAATGACTTGACTGACTGACTGATTGTCTGTCTGTCTGTCTGAGGTTGTTGGTTTGGTATGCAACATGTTTATTTATTAGTAACTTCAGTTGTTGTTGTAGTAGTTTTATGCACAAACTTTGAATTTTAAGTGGAATTTGTTCGTTACTTTTTAGTTTTGTTGCTCTTTTGTTTGCCAACGTTAAAATTAAATGCTCGTTTTATTTCATTATTCTTTTTCTTTTTTTTACAAATTTATTTTAAGTTTGTTTTCAAGTCATGTTCTTATTTTATTTTATTCTTGGTATTTTCAGGTGTAAATCATGTTAAATGGTAGAAACCTTTTTTTTTTACAATTAAATAAAGAAAAAATATAAATTTTCAAAGGCTTAAGCTTAAGATCATTTCATAGCAACGTTCAGGTCAACCTTTTTTATAGTTTATATTAAATTTTAAAATTGAAAGAAAAAATTGCATTCGATTTTGCCAAGATTTAAATTTACATTTACATAAAATGCATTTTTTAATATTTTTCTAAATAAACAAACAAATGTATGTTCTAGGGATGGGAAACTTCGATAGTACTATCGATAATTTAACAAATATCGAAAATATCGATAGCAAAATAAACTATCGATAACGATAGTATAAAATACAGTTTAAAAAAATTAAATGGCGACAGTTAGTTTACACGATTATTTTTCTTCAAATTCTATTTTAAAGTTGTTTCTCCTATCGAATCACCATTAAACTAAGAAATTTGTGTTTGTGCAGACGTGTGCATGAAAGACGAAGTTACCTTAAAAATAAGGGAGATGTGCTTTAACAAAAAAATCAATTCCTTTTTGAATACAAAGTTTTATTTTTTGAAACATATGTATCTTAAAATGAATAATAAATAAATCTTTAATAAATTCAACTGTTCAGTTGCATCTTATGTTTTAATTTTCTGTTTAAACTTTTGTTTTAAATCGATCGTTATCGATGTTTGATTATAGATTATCGAATTGTAGCTACTATCGATAGTTTCCCATCACTAATATATACATATAAATGTATGTATGTAAATTAAATAGCAAAAAATGTTTTGTGTTCTGAAAAAAATTCTATTTATTTAAATCTTAGAGTTTTTAAAAAAAAACTACAGTCCACGCCCATATATTATTTTCACTTGTATTCTTAAGGCCTAAAGCACCACGACATTTAAGATCTTTTTTGCAACCTCTTGTTTCATCCAGACAGCTATATATTTCCTTCGGGGGCGTAGTCAGCCCTTTAAAAAAATTCTTCCTCTGTACTATTATTTCCGGCAATCGCATAGTTCATGTTCTGAAGACTCATCACTCATATTACAGAATCTGCACTGTTTGGTCTTAGCGTTCCCGATAGTAAATCGATGGCATCTAAGACCACAATTTCCGGTAAACCAGCCCATTAGTAACCTGAGATCGCCTTTGTCAAGCGATAATGACTTTTGGGAATTTTTTCGGGGCAGCTTAACAACGTTTTGATTGTCTAAGGCCCGAAGTAGTTTCTCAATGATGAGAAAATTCTGCCTCAAGCAAGAAACCTCTTAAGTAACTATTTGAGATACCAAAGAATGGTTGAAGTCTAATAGTTACACGGGGCCCCTCTTTTGGCTCGACAGTTAGCCTACTCATTTCCCGTGTGGCCCTTATGGCCAGGTACTCATGATAGGGTCAAACTATTTATATCATATGAAATCAGGATTCGAAGTGCTGTCACGCCATATTTATTTAACAATAACATTAGAGATCTTAAATGTTTTTCAAAAAAATTAGAGGAATTTACAAATAGGTCATAGGTTTAATTTATACATTTAACCTCCAAAAATATATAGCAATAAATAAATTCACTTAAGTATTGTTCATTATAATAATTACATACATACGTACGTACATACATACATACATACATTTTTGCTTTAATTGTAAAACAATTAATGTTTTTAACTAAATTGGAATAAAGTCTGTATGGAATATTACATATCAGAGCGGTGGTAGTTAGAAAATTTAAATTTGGAGTTGAATATAAGAGAAATGTGCCACGAACTTCATTGAGACAAATAATAAATTATCAATTTAACAAAATAAAAAAAAACACTCATATATACATTTTTGGATAATGATAATGTGTTTTTAATGTTGTTGTGTAGGGTGACCGGACTCGTCCGATTTAACGTTCTAACTTGTTGCTGTTCATGATTTGAAAGTGAATTTCAATGAGTTCCCATTAAAACTACTATATTTAAATAAGTTATTTATTTATAGAAAATTGTGCATTTACTTATTACCGTTAAAATTTCCGATCAGCCAATAGAGGGTTAAGAGAAATGATTAGCTTCGTTTTTAGTTCAAATTAATCCCCAAATAAGACTCACACAATAAGCCTTCGGTCAAACATTAATTTTTGTTTTACAATAACAACAACAAAACTGTTACAAATAACATTACGACACAATAATAATCACAGCAGCAGCAACAACAAATAGCCAACAATACAAGTACTTGAGGCAATAATAAAATAAAAAACAAGTTAATTGAAAATACAAGCAAACAATAAACTATAATCAGCATAAGTGTTTACCCAGCAAACATTTTAGTTTGTATTTAAAATTAAAATCTTTAAATTGGTTTAAAAACCTAAAAGATATTAATTTTTGCTAAAAAATTATATGTAAAACTTTGTGTACTTCAATTTATAACAATTTCAATTTTTTTATAACATTCCTAAACAAAATTTTCAACTGGGCACTCACATGGGCGGCCGACAAATGTGTGTTATGTGCACCCATAAAATTAAACAACGCTTGGAAGAATCCACAGATTGACTGTAATTGAATTAACAAGAAGAAGCTTTTTTTGTCATTTACAATTTATCTCAAAGAAAAAAAAAAGTATTTAAGCATGAGAGATATTTGAAATTTAGTTCTGTTTACGCTGCTGAGAAGATAATGTAATTTTAATCAAAAGAAATAACAAAATTATTTTATGATTTTGTAAAATAACAGGAAAAACACTTCACAAACAAATAAATATTTTTTTTTTTTAGAAATTTCAGACACTGAAGTATTAAAAAAAAATAAATTATAACAAATATTATTTCGACAAAATGTGGTAGGAAATGTTTTTAATGCTAAATACTACGTAAAAAATGCCCAAATTAACAATAAATAACCCCTTAAGAAGGCCTGTAGTTATAAAAAACATTTCCATAAAAAAAATCCCAAGTTGTAAGACTCACTCATCAGATATTAAGAACCAGATAAACATTATTTGCAAGCACAGTACATCTACGTACATTAATATGTATGTTAATAAA
>NDXZ01138698.1:0-11852 GCA_003055125.1 Paykullia maculata | reverse complement strand
TTTTTTTTTTTTTTATTTAAAAATTATTATATTTATGTGTAAGACATGTCTTTTGGGAAATTTTGAAGAAAAACATTTTTGATTTTAAAGCAAAAAAAAATTTTTTTTTTAATGTTTTTGACACAAAAATGATTATATTTGTCAATCGGGGAAAAAAGCAAAAAAAAATTTACTAATATACACACATAGATACACGTAGTGAAGGGTATATAAGATCCGGCATAGCCGAATATAGCGCTCTTACTTGTTTTTTTATGATTTAAGCGATTTTCGTCAAATTTAGTAACTCTTTTTTTTAGAAATAATCGCGTTTTTCTTTAGGGGCTTAATTGTATCTATAATGTTTTATTTTGGGTTGAGATTTGTGAAGTACAAAACAGTTGTAGTTTTTTTTATTTTTTACTCTTGAAAAATTTGTATTTTAAGTTATTTTTAAACATCTGAAATTATAACGACTCATTTATTTATTTTTTTGTAAGTGCATGTATATTTGCCTGTCAACTTTTTGAAGGTGAGATAGTTAGTAATAGAAACCCTTATATATATAATAAAAAGGCAATTCGATAGGTGTTATTGAGTCAAGGATAATATTAATTAAAATGATTGAAAATGTAAACTAAAAAAATATGTTTATGTATGATGTTTTTCTTTTGTATTAAAAATATTACAGCAGAATAATATAAAGGGGGCAAAATGTGAACTGTAATAAGAGGAAAAATATTTAGATATAATTACGGAAATGTGTGAACTTTAAGGATATAAATTGTGTTAAAACAACATGTGGTAATGAGAAAAACATGCAATAATATTTAAAATTGCTAAATTTTGTATAAATATTCAAAAATAAGAGAAAAATGATAAAACTATCATAGAAATTATAAATTGCTGTCATATACATATGTATATATAACATATGGGCTAATCCCAGAAACAGTCTGCCAAGCAAACATTTTTCAAATTAATCTAACTCAATTTTTTTTAAACTAAATATTAGACTAGATGTTTAATTTTATAAATAAAAGGGAAACAATTTATTTCGATGATCGTTAATACAAAAAATAATACCAAATACTACCCTACCTCAGGTCTCTTAAGATTATTCAAGAAATTAACATTTTTTTTAGGTGATCATATCAATACTTTGGTGTAAATATAGATGGTCCGATCAAAAGCCATATGTTTATTCATCTAATTTTCTTCAATTTCAGTAAAAATTATTTTTGTTTACTATTTTGGGAAGATTGAAATTAGGTATAAAATGTCAGGTCCATGCTTTGTAGCGTGCGTAACGGAAAATAAGGTTTTATTTTTTATATTGTGAGTAGAATAAACATTTTTTTTAAGGTTTTTTATATTTTTACTTCAATTTTCTTTTAAGAAAATAAAAAATTAAAATTTTTACAATAAAAAAAAAATATTGGCATATTAATTTCGGTGACGTGAGTCACGATTTTGGCCAAAATTGCATAGGTGTTGGGAAAATTACAGAGTTAAAAAAAACACTAAGATATACAAAAATACATTCATTCATTTCTACTGGAAGCTCTGTTTCGCATTTTTCCTATGTTCCCATCTAACTTTTTTTAAAAAAAGTGTGTTGTGACGAAGCCAATTAAGTTTGTATGACGAAGTAATAAAAACATACATCTTCATATTTTGTAATAACTCGAAAACTAGTAGAGACACCATTCTGCAAATATCATTGTACTTAGACCATATAAAAGTTATTAAAAAATTTGAAGATATAGTTTTTTTTAAAATAATTCAAACAATTTTTTTAAAATAATTCAAACAATTTTTTTAAAAAAAATTATTTATTATTTACAAAAAAAAATTTTTTTATTAAATTTCTTAACTCTTGACATCTTGCCAACTGTAATCAAAAATAATATATTTTTAAATCTTAAACACAACAAAAGTTATGACCTTTTAAATGAAGGCTCCACAGCAATATTTGTTAATAATTCAAAGCTACAGGGTTGCCATTGCTTATCAAAATTAAAAAAATAAAACCGTTTTCAATATATGGGTAGACGACTGTTAATAAAAAACTTCAAATTTTTTTTAATGCTTTATTATGCAAAATTCGCTAAAAATTACGAAAACCCACTTCAACTTAAAAGTTACTTCCACTTTTGGTGACGTTCGTCATGAAACTTTGTGATCAATTATTTCACAACAAATACCTACTACAAAATTATGTTTTATGCCATTCGAAAATAAATAAAATCCTACTAAACACTACGTAAAAGTTAAATGTATCTCTTTTGAAAGACCAACAAATTTTTATATTTTAATTAATCTAAAAATGCGTATAAATGTAGCGTGCGTTACGCAGGATTAGCCCATATGTATGTACAAACATATTTACCAAAAATTTTATGTACATATATTGAAACAAATGGAATCGAAATGTATTTATTTAATAAAATGGCCTTAAAAACAGCAGCCTTTTATTTTTTGCTCTCTTTTATTTATAGTTAATTCTAAAATTTTGTTTTTGTGAGCACTTTTATGACATTTTTCGTTGTTGTACTTGTAAGTATTTGTTGCAGTAACTAGTACTGCCATCTTGTACTACATAAAAAAGATCTCGTTTATATAGAATTGTAAAATTATTTTCAGGAATTTTTAAGCTGTGACTGTAAATTTATAGCGTGATTAAGGCAATACTGCTGATACTGTTTTTTTATATAACAACTTTTAAATTTTACAGGTTCTACTCTTCTTGAAGAAGTGTTTATATTTTTTTACATTTTCAGTACTATTGACCAACTTTCTTTAGTAAATTTATTATGAAATATATATTATTTTACCAGGTTATCAAAATTTTTTCACGCTTCTCTTAGTCTAAAAGTACCTGTTTAAAACCTTTGTAAACTTAAGAAGAAGAAAATAGAAAAAACTGCAGTTAACCATTTTTCACTCGAGTCGGATTTTTTTAAAATTATGTATGTATTTTTATTATACAAACATAAATTTCATATATTTTAGGAAAGACATATTTCAACGTTTGTTTTATGAAAAAAAACTCGAATTTAACAGTTTTTATGCTTTAGCATCTTCAGTGTTCTTGGAAGATGTTTAAGCAATTAAATGTAGTAGATGATAAAAACACATAACAGGGGAATGGCATTATATTATGCATAATGACATAATTCACACAAATTAAATACCCACAAAAAGTGTCTGGCAAAAAATTGCCTTTTTTGCCTTTAAAAACAGCAAAAAATTCTTAATGCCTGTGATCAACCACATTTAGACGTTGTTTATCCTTCACAAAAAAGGCCTAATTACTTAATAACAATTAACATTTTACACGTTACAAAATGTTAAATAAAAAAACCTACTAACGAAACAACAAAACAAACAAGAACCTTAATTAAAGCCTTAAGAAATATTACTTTCTTTTCAGTTCTTAAAATTGTAAAATACATGTTCATAACTATGTACATACGTATGTATATATAGTTTCTTTAATGGCTGCTGTCATCTTCTAGTTAGAAATTATTATAAATGTTAACAGCAAAGTAAATTTAATCATTTGCCAGCTTGTTTTAGTTTATTTTTCTTACATTTTTTAATTAAACTAAAATATTAAGTAGGCAAGGTATTTTGTCAAAGTAAAGTATAATATTCCATTTCTTTTGTCCTTAACTTTGTACAGAAATTAAGCCTAAGGTCATTAAGTGTTTGTTCCATTCGTTATCTTCTTTTTTGCTCCAGTCTTCTTGTATTATTTAGTTAAAATATATGCCTTTTTTCACTCAACACAATTTTTTTTTTTGGTATTTAAGACTCTTCTTCTTTTGAGCATCTCTTTCATATTTACGATTTACTGTAATTTAGTTTCTTTTTTACCAATTTTCTATTCGTTGTAATATTTTTTATTCGAAGAAGTAGAAAGAAACTCATTTTTGCAATACGTTTTTTTCAGATAGTTACGAGAAAATTAAATGCTACTGCGTTTGAAGTAAAAACATTTGCATCAGAGTAGTTTGTAATGGTAGAATGTTAATCTGGGTGACCAGATTTTTTTCTCAGATTCTATGGGTTAAGGTTTTTGGGAATTTTTTTTTACAAAATATTCGATAAATTTTATTAAAAAAAAATCTATATTAACACAACTAATGTATTATGAAAAATTTTTTTTTTTATTTTGAATTGATATTTTTAATCAGGAATTTTTGTTTAATAAATTTTTTATTAAAAAAAAATAGTAGTAATAATGATAATAATAATAATAAATATTAGAATATTTTGTTTAAATGTTTTTTTCTTACGAACTTATTTGTTTTAACTCAATTAATTTAAGTTTTATTCTGGTTCAAGTTCATTTTTTAAATTTTCAAAGAAATTTAATTTTTATATGTGATTTAAATTTGAAAAGTAAATTTTGCCGATACTAGCTGAGTGGAGTGCATTTAGCTACGGTTTTCATCATCAGCACTGTTTGATCGGTGGTTAGTGTTGGATGTTATTATCATCTATTTAACTCACAGTTTATTAGGAAATAAATAAATATTTTTAAAATATTTTTATCTAATTCTTTATATGATTCTCAATAAAATTGTTTGCTGTCATTCTAACATATTTTCTAATTAATAATAAAAAAAATTATTTTCAGAATCAAGATTAGCGGTTTACGCTGCTTTTTGTCTTATACTGCTTTGGTTAACACAAGAATACTTTTAAAATACATATATGTACAAATGAGTAACAATTTTGCTGACATTTGTTGTGTTTCTGTCTCATCTGTCTCTTGTTTTTATAACTTAGAGCTGCATTGTTTAACATACAAAAAACGGCTTTTGTTGATTTATTTCAGCGTGTTTTTGGAATTTTCGATATGGCAACTTAGTAAAATGACAGTTAATAAATTGTTTAGGATATAAGCGAAACGCTATGTCTAGACGTGCAATTTTTATTTCTGAACATAAGCAATAACGTTGGCAGAATGACGTCACAAAAAATGTCTGTGTTCAAATTTATTTCCAAGGTGGCGTAAACGTTTGGACACTAATTCTTATATGTTCAACAAGGTGGTTGTATGGAAAATGGCGTTACTAATTGTTGCTGACCCTTATGTTGTTTATTTTTGATTTTAACATAGTTCAGGTAATAGTTTATCTTATTCGCGGCATTTTTTTAATGAAACAAGAAATTTGACAGCTTGTGTTCCAACATAATTGCTTAGCCTTGTGTTTAAACATTTAATTGCAAACGTGTGTTTTAACACAATATTTGCGGTCCATACGGTCATTTTTTGTGTTGATAATACATTTTGACAATTGCAAACACAAAAATTTCCATACTTGTGTCTCATGTAGACTATAAGTAAAGGTAAGCTAGCGAAAACACAAAAGAAGATCGTTTTTTTTTGGCTTCAATTTTCTTTAAAAACGGCGACACTGCTTTTGTTAATGTGCCTTTGGTTACTTATATAAGATGATGATATGATATTGGTAAAAAGGAGCTTTTCTACAGAAGTGGCGATAACCAGTAAAATTTGACATAAAATAAATTAATATGTAACAAGTTGATGAACTCAAGTAATTTAATAATGCAGCGGCAGACTAGAAATTGGCTATTTGATGTAAATTATTAAATGTAAAAAAAAACATATGAAAATGATAAGAGATAAGAAAATAAAGTAGCAGAGTTTGGCCATATTTGCCTAAAATACATAATTTTGTTTAAATTTTTTTAGATTTATGATTAAATCTTTATTTGCATAAGACTCTTTATTAGTGTAATTTGTCAAAGATAAATTTATTGAAATTTCCTTGTAGTATATTTTTCCATCTTTAAATTATTATCTGGTATCATTTTTGGATTTATGCCATTCTTTCAGTTTTTTCTGTGTTTTTTAAAATATATGTATTATTTTTCTTCACTTCAAAGCAACGCTTTTCAACACGTTTTTTGTCCTAACTTTCATATTCGCTTGCTAGTTTAGCTACACTTGTATGTTTTTTACTATAAAGGGAAGTAGAACAGGACTGTCAGTGGAGTAGTAACGGCACTTCTAAGGTTTACAAATAAATACAAATTTAATATGTTTTACAAATCCATTTTTGGTATCTATACAGATTTTAGAGAAAAGAATATCATATAAAATTTGTAACATTATGAATTATAAGCAGTGGATTTGTTTTTAGTAAGATTATTAGCCTAGCAATTGCCAATTTTATATGTTTGTATGTCCTTGCACCCATATAAGAAAAACTTTGCAACAGATATGAAACAAATAAAAACAAATAAAATCGTTAAAGTCGGTTAATACCGTCCATGTAATACTCTACATCACAGCATATAAAAGAATTAATCAATTTTTCTGAATTTGACATAAGTCAATCAAAGTTTTAAAAAATGTTTTACAGTATACAAAATATGAGGTTTGGGATCAGTTATGGACCAAGTATCACAAAATTTGATAAATAGATTAACCTTTACTTAATGGTTAGTTTTATCTCGGTTGAATATTTTTAAAAAGTTGTATCTAATATTTATATTTAATTGAGATCTGTGCTTTAACCACGAGGATGGTTTTACAGACGGACGGACTTCATTGATTACTTGACTAAAAAAGTAATTCTAAGCCAATATAAGTAATTTGGAAAAATTTTAGACATGAAAAATTTTTAAAATTATTAAAAAATAAAGCGATCGCTAGATTTCAATAAATTAAGAATGCATCAGTCGCTTTCCAAAAACAGTTTAAAAGTAAAAAAAAAAAATAAAATAAAAATATTTATAAAAAAGCTTTTAGAATTTTTTTATTAAAACAAAGTTTAACGAAATTTGATACAATAATGTTTTTTCAAATTAATTAACAAATTTGTGTTTTTCTTTTTTATTTTAAAAAACTGTTTACTCCTAACCATGTACATACATATGCACATCCTTTTTCTTACACTTTTAAACATTATTCCTTTGTTCATAATAACTACCGTTTCAAATTGTATTTGAACGGAAATTGCGTTATGGTTTTTTACTTGTCAAGTTAAAGTTTTTCTTCTTTTCTTTCTCTCTCTCCCTAAGATTCAAAATATGAAATTAAATTCTGTTTTCCATTATTTTGTGACACTATAAATTTCTTCAGCAATATGCTTAGTTTTCATTTTTTTGTTTTGTCTTAATGCTGTTGTTGTACTTGTATTTTTCAAAAGGGGCTTATTAAAGTTTTCAGAGTGAAAGAAGAATATGCGAACTAGTAAATGAAATAAGTTGAAAGTTAAATTATGACAGTCGGAAAAATTAATATAAAATGTGGTATCGTTAAGTGGTTTTGTATTATTGTTGATATACATTTTTTCATTTAAGATGTAAGAAATATGTGAGTTGTTTGTTATGAATGTGTTTTTTAGACAGTTAGAGACAGTTTTAGAGACATGTTAGCGTTTTTGAAAGGATTATAAAAAAGATTTATTAAATTTTTTAAATATATTTTAAGATTGTTAAAATATTTTAAGCTTAAGTAAAGGAAAACTATTAAACCCAAGAAATAGTTTTGAAATTTTTAGTAAAATAAACAAATTGATGAAGTTGAGAAATTTTCTTTTGATTTAAATTAACAGAAATTTATTCATTTAACTTTATGTCTTTAAAGAGTTATTAATGGCATATTGTTTCTGTAACTACATACATATGTAACCAGTTATTGTTCACATTTCAATCATATCTTTTGTTTTCTTTTATAAATATATTTTTTTACATCCTTTTTACATCTATGTATTTGTATGTTGGTAATAAAACTGGTTGTGTTAAGTTTTTAAAAAACAACAAATAAAAATGAGCTTTATTTGCAAAAATACTTAGAGTTTTGGAAAGACACCTTTAAAGCTGCACAAAAAGACTACCAAAACATTTAAAGCAATGCAGAATGCAGTTCATGTCCTTTTTACTTTGCCGTACGAATAGATGAGATCAAACAATGTTACTATTAAGCAAAAAAAAAAAAAACAAATGTTAACTATTCTTTTATATAAATTCTAAAAAATATATTTATAATTAAAATTGGTACAAATAATTTCTTAGGTTGAAAAATGTTTATGTTGCTTAAAAAGTGTAAAGTATTTCCCTTAGCACCCATAAAAATGTCATTTCAAAATTGAACCTTAGCTTTATTTTTAAGTGACTTAAAGCAATTGTATTTTATTGGGATTAAACACAAACAAGCACCTAAGAAACGCCCACTTTGTACTCTGAAATTTGTAGTGATGATTGGTTGTGGCTCTCAAGTTCTATTTATAAAAATCTTCTTAACGCATATATAGAAATAATAATAAATTATAGTAATAATATTGAATGCAGAACCGAAATAATATTTACCAAAATCAGGTTTGATATAAACATAGAAATCTTTTTATAATTTTTTTATGATCAATCCCTGATCCCATATAAGGATAACCCCCAGTAATCACTTAATCGCTCATGAAACTGTTACAAAATATTCTAATCGCAAATAAAATTTAGCACAAATAATTTTATGCTTTTTAATATTTTCTTTACATGTTTGCCATAACTTAAAGCCAATTTAGCCCTTCTTGCTTTGCCCTTCTAACTTTGTAACATACACACACACACACAAAAGCATTCATACAAAGGACTTTAACAAAATTAGTTTTTAACCCTTTTCTTTCATTTAAGTTAGAGAAATAAAATTCTCAATAAATTGTTGTGATTTGGGTTTAATAGAATTTGTTGTTGTTTTTTTTTTGCAAAATTTTAATCCGAAATGACACCGTAAACTGGTATAAAATAGAGAATTACAATTTACAAAAGAAAATAAGTTTATGTTTTAGCATTTCATTGAACTATTTGCAATATTTAAATGTATTAGTATATGTTTTGTTGATTGTTGGATTATTTATAAAAAACTTGTTATTGATAAATTTAACAAAAAAAATTAATTTATTTTTATTTTTTTTATTTACAGGTTAGTCGGACATTGTTGAAACATCGTGTAAGTTAACGTTTAAAGGTGTTTTACATGTAAGGGAAAAATAATATTGATTTCTTTATAATTAAAAAAAATAAAATAAAAAATTATGAAAATATATAATGATTAACTATTTTTGGTAAAAAGAAAACTCTTAATAATTTGTTCTTTTGTAAAATGTTTAATAGTATTTTGACTTTACCCAAAAAATGGTGTTTGTAGTACTTTCTCTTGCATATATTCTGCGAAAAGTTTTTAAACAAATTTCTTAGTTCAAAATACATATACAGATTTTTATATGTTTTTTTTAAGTTTGATGTAATTTATTATTCTGTGTAAATAAAATTCTATGTGTGACTTTAAAATGCCCTACATTTTTGTATGTCAAAAAATCCAAGACATTCATCTATCAATTAAACGCTTTGAATACAAATTATGAAATAAATTGTGGCAAAAAATAAATTGTTCCATATTAATATTTCAAATCGCTTTAAAATAATTGACATCATTTAAAAAATTTAAATTAAAAAAAAACAACTTTCACTCGAACCCGCCATTTATTTTCTTTAACCTGATTATCGATGGAATATAAATTCTCTAGATTTATTTTAAAATTTCTTATCGTGTTCTTTGAAAAACAAAGACAATTTATTTTATTTCCTTTTCTTCATGTTATTTATTAAAAAAATAAAAAATAAAAAACTTTTGTTATAAAAAGGAATATAAATGTCATGTTGCTGGCGAAGCCATCACGTCAGAAACTTATTAATTGCTGACACTTTACCTTCAACCATTTGTTATCCTCAAACAAACAAATTATAAAAACAGATTAGGTTTTTACTTTTATTTGTGCTTTTTTATTTTTCTCTTTGAAATTCCTTAAAAATTTACATATACCTTAACATGCTGATGCTGCTTTCCGTCTTATCACATTTTTCAACTTCTTTCTTATACTGGGCATAGGTTGTGTTGTTTGGCAGGAGAGTAAAATATAAAATATAAAACACAAAATACAAATTATATTATGGACTAGATATTTTGTACAAGGATATAAAATATAGAGTACAGATATATTTGCGTTCAAGTACGTGAGCACCCCTGCCACCTGTTCTATGCCGGAGGTAACGATAATCAAGATTTTTGATTATTTATTTGTTTAAGTTGATAATTATTAAAAATATCATAATTTTTAATTAATATTATTAGATAAGGCTTTAGTTCATTTCTAAGTGATTATTAAGAATGTTATGAAAAATCGAGTATGACACTAACCGAGTGTAATGCATTTTCGAAACCAGCTACGGTTTCATCTTTAGCACTCTTTGAACGGTACTACGCTGTTTTATGTAAATATCATCTATTTAACTCACAATTTTTATATTATTAGTAACTGGGATTTTTCCGATACTTTTATATTATGTTGAGTGGGAACGAAATTCACCAGCTGTTTAGATCTTTCTTGTTTTATTCTTTTTAAACACTTCCTATTTTTTTTTTGCATTACACTCGGCTTGTGTCGTACTCGATTTTTCATAATATTCTTAATAATCACTTAGAAATGAACTAAAGCCTTAAATAATAATATTAATTAAAAATTTATATAATTTTATAATTCATTTTTTATAATTAATTTCAAAAATCATAATTCTTTTATTATCTTGAAATAAACTTCAATATCTTGAGAGTAACTTCCCCAATAACTGCTTACCAGCACTTGCAACTGTCATTGCTGTTGCTTTGTATCTACCATTGAAACCACATAAACTAAAAAATGTAAAGTAAAATTGGTAAATGTTTCATATACGTGACTAGAATTATATAACGAACCAAAAACTTTTTTTTAAACCAAAATAGTAAAAAAAGAAGCAAAATAATAAAATCATGGAAAAAAACATTGTTCTTTCTTATTGAGTACTTTTACAAGTTGCTATTTGATAACAAATCATGGTTCTATCTGATTTACTTTTTATGGTATGTTAAGCAAAAATGAAATCTTATTTAACGATGGGCAAAAATCCCAAAAAATATTTGATTACTTTATGAAAAAATATAATACAAAATGACAATGAAATGAAACTAGAGTTTTCTTTTCTTTCATATTTATATTTCTTGTGTTGTGATAATGAATTTTTTTGTTTCACATTTTAAAAAGTTTTTATTTATATTTTAAAAAATTGTTTGTTTGAAAAATAACTACAAGCTGTTTTATGCCATGAAATTTGTCTTTATAGGAAAATTTTATTAATTCAAAATATGCTTTCAGTTGTCATTTAAAAAAAGGTCGGCAGGTAGGTTAATAAGCTGCCTCCATCCTATTTGACTCTTACAGTGTCCCTTTGGGTTATTTGTATTACAGATGGAAAAGAGAATAAAGATCATAAAACGAAAATTGAAATGGGGATATACATACATATGATAATCTTATAAAGGGGGTCATATTGTGTGCCAACATAATAAAATAGTTGAGTTTTTCTACTTCAATAAAAATCCCAGCAAAAATTGGGTAATGACTTGCTCTTACACAATACTTTTCAATGAGTATTACATACCCTCTGCATGACAAAGAAGTTCATTTCTAATGACAAGATTATAATGGGAATGTAATTATTTATTTATCAGGTATCTAATAAAAAATAAAAGCCGCATACACATTCGGTAAAAAAAATGTTAGGAGCCACTTTAATTAGTTATTTTAACTCTCATTTGGTTTAAACATATTTAGGGTATGAGAAGTTAATTTCTTGATACTAGTTTATTACTTTTATGATGTTTTGTTAATTAGCTCTAAAGGTTTTTGTTGAGTGTTTCTCTTAAGCGTAACGTACAGTAGTATCAAACCTCAGATTCGCTCCCAGGAAGACGAATATAATACATTTTTGATAATGAATTCTGCAAGTTCAAGCCACCA
>NDXZ01138694.1:0-15426 GCA_003055125.1 Paykullia maculata | reverse complement strand
TTTAATAAATTCTTTATTTAAAAGAAACAAAAAAATTAAAACTGCAATACAAACTTATACCTTTTGAATGTGTTACTGCCACCGGCTGTCCCCTTAAATGGGGATGTGTTCTGAGTCCTACCGAAACAAAAAAGCAATCCATATCAATATGCATGATACAAAATTTTTGGCGTGATAATTTTGTTGACTCCATTTCGGGAACATTATTCAAAATTAAACGTTTTTTCAACTCTTGCCGCGCTGGAAAACCATTACCGTCATACTGTTCCCGCAGCTCACTAACATATTGTTTAAAACCAGCCCCTAAAGTAGCTATGTGGTGAAGACGTGAATTATTAAAAAATTCATTTAGAAATTTAGGATCCACAGCAGTTCGTGCCACACTAGTATTTGTTCCACTAACATCCCTTTTAGAAATCGAGCTTTCTGCCGATTCTTTTAAACTTTGCCTTATTTTGGCATTTAATTCTTGTAAACCATTATTTATGCTCTTTAAATTATCCTGCATTTGCTGTTCTACCTCCTTAGAATTACTAGCCACACTTAGGTTCGATTCTTTTTTCTTCATAATAAATTTAATGCTGGGTTGCGATTTCTTTTGATTTGTATATAACAAATATTTAGTATAATCTACGATTTTCTGTTCTTTAATACAATCTAAGACCCACTGGGGACTTATAATCTTACTGGTGTTCATGTTACGGATCTTGACATCTGGCAAATTCGAGGCTATAATGTAAGTCGTATGTGATCTTTCATAATGATGGTAAATGCCGCCATGTACCATCATAATACGTTTAATCTCATCGGCGGAAGGATCAGTGTGACCATTGACAAATAATGAAATGCCAGCAAAAAGATCGGTTTTCTTGTATGGATCACTGGCAGCGGTAAACTGTTCCTCCAGTTTAGTGATTTTGGCGTTCATATAACCGCCCTATATTTAGAAGTAATGACATGTTGAAATAATTTCTTTGTCTTTATAACAAATATTTACCCATTCATCAAATCCATTACTCATCATTAAAGGCCTTTTCATTTAATCCTTTAGAAGTCTTCTTTAGAATTGTGAAACAAATGTAAGCCGGTGAACTTGGATATTTTGCAATTTGTAAACATAGGGCTGGCATATTTTGCGCCTGTTACCTGGTGTTTGAGAATGAATTTATATATCAATTCACAATAGTAATTTTTTGCTTTTTAACCCTTTGATGTATAATTGTTACCATGTAAAATTAACAAAAAACTTTTATATGTTGATTAAATTGATTATATAAAATTACTTTTAAGGATGTTCATTTACATAAGAAAAAAAAGACAATTTAAGCAAACATCACATTAATTTTTTTATACTGCTTCTGCAGGGTAATATCACTGCATATATAATTCTTTATCCATATTAATTTTTAGATCTTTTGGATTAATTTTCTCTTACAAATTATAGACCATTCTCGATAATTACTTCAGTAAAAACTATATAAAACAGAACGTAATGGCCGTTCGCAATCGATCTAAAATTGTATCATATAACGCTATGTTTTTTTTAATTTTTTATCCCACAGTACACATTTTATTGTGAATGTTTTACTTTTGCTTAGCGAATTGTTCCCATTAAGATTTCCACCAGCTGTTTGATGTCAACAAAAAGTTTTGGTAAATCTTTATTCTAAGTTAATGCTAAAAATATAAAATGCATTTTCTGAAAAATATAATTAATCGAAGCTATTGTTTTCTTGTCGTTATTAAACGACATTCCTCTAACAAAGTAAGAGTGCGGTTTGCTCCAAGTCCCACCGGTGTGTAATTAGATTCAATTATAAAATTGTAGGTAAAAATGTAGTGATTCAAACTTGTTTGTAGGATATTTACATTTAGGAGGCCTTCGTACCGCTCTTTACAACTATTTGTATGCTAAAAATCAAAATGGAAAATTTTTATTGCGTATAGAAGATACAGATCAAACGCGTTTAGTACCGGGAGCTATGGAAGCTTTAATAGAAGATTTGCAATGGGCTGGCATAGATATAGATGAGGGCCCTGGTAAATTTGGTGGAAGTTATGGTCCTTATATACAAAGTGAAAGAACTAAAATATACCTGTAAGTTTAAGGTTATTATTATTATTATTATTGAAAAAAGCAAGATAATCATATGTTTCTGAATTTTAGAAATTCTGTAAAAACATTGCTTGACAATGGTACTGCTTATCGTTGCTTTTGCACCGAACGTCGATTGGAGCTGTTACGCAAAGAAGCTGTACGAATCCGTCAAATACCCAAGTATGATAATAAATGTCGTCATTTGTCGGAAAAACAAATCAGTGATCTTCTGGCTAAAGAGACATCTTATTGTATACGCTTTAAACTTACTGATTTTAAGGAACCTATTAATGATTTAATATACGGTTATGTGTATCATAATGTCAACAATAATGAGGGGGATCCTGTTATTATTAAAACCGATCAATTTCCAACATATCATCTTGCCAATGTTGTAGATGACCATTTAATGGCTGTAACACATGTTTTCCGGGGTGTCGAATGGCAAATTTCTACTACGAAGCACTTGTTATTATATAAGTAAAAAAAAACAAATATTGTCTAAACTAAACTTTTAAAATAATTATCAAAATTTTTAGAGCCTTTGGTTGGCAACCACCAAAATTTGGTCATTTACCATTATTGGTTAATGCAGATGGCACCAAACTAAGTAAACGTCAAGGAGATATTGGTATAAAAAATTTTAGGTAAAGTATTATAAATCATAATACAAATATTTTTTTTGCATTTGCCTTTTTTTAATTTTAGAGATAAAGGTTATTTCCCTACAGCTTTAGTTAATTACGTTGTCTCAGCTGGAGGTGGTTTTCCTCATGAACAGTTTAGTAAACCAAGGGTGTACAGTATTACTGAGCTAGCACAGAAGGTTTGTTGTCTAAATATTTATACAATTTATAAAAAGTATATTTTTCTATTTACCATCTTCCTTTTTAAAAGTTTAATATTGAGAGAGTAAATTCCCATCCCAGCCGCCTAAATCCTACAATATTAGATGATTTTAACCGTCTTCATATAACAAAGTTATTGGAATCGGAAACATCTACTAAAGATCTGGTAGAAAATGTTACAAACTTAATCAAGAAAACCTATCCCAATGAGTAAGTATTTTAAAAATTTTGAGAAAAAAAATAAAAAGACAAATCGCACCTTTTTTACACAAATTTGTTTCGTTATCACATTTTTTCTGTATTTCTATTCTTGCAGATCCAACTTGGATTTAAATTTTAATCATATTAAAAATATATTGGAATGGTCATCTCAACGCTTGACTTTTATAAAAGATCTTACTTCGCCAAAGTTGAGTTTTCTTTGGGTCAAACCTACAAACTTCAATCTAAGAGATTTTAGTGCTGGTAAATGTATAAATAATTTTAAGACTTAAGAATAACGTGTGCTTCGTTTAAAATTAATTGACTTAAAATAAGCTTCTAATTGCAAAATTATTTTTCAGATCAACTTAAAACCGTGATTGATATGATAAACAAGGCTGAATTTAATAAAGATAACTTGAATGTAGTTCTAAAGGAGTTTAGTAAAAACGAAAACATAAAATTCCCCGTTTTGATGAAATTTTTACGATCAGCGTTAAGTGGCTTAAAAGTGAGTGGTAATTTGATATTTATACAATTAAATATTTATAACTCATCATATAAACTTTAGGAAGGGCCTGGCGTAGCAGAAATGATGGAAATCTTGGGACAAAAAGTAGTCATACAAAGGCTCAAAGATTTTTTAGCAGATGCGGCTAAAACAAGTGATAAGACAAGGTATGTTGAAAAAGCTGCCTAAAAATGCCACTCTGTAGGTACTTTTGTAAAGTTTAAAATTGTAAATAAAGCTTTAAAAATTTATATTTTCCATGTTAAGGAGGCAATAATTTTTTTTATTATAATTTTAATTCTTTTTTAATTAATAAAAACAAAACAATAAAAAAAAATTTATGCTTAAGAAGCGTTTTAAAATAAATAAAAGAATGTGGTAAACATAGCTAAATGCCTTTGTTCGTAATATCGCGTTACTAAAATCACTTATTTAATGCAACAGTTGGCCAATTTGCTCGAAAGATTTTCACCTTCAGGAGTCAATAAGAAATTATCTTTCCATACGGCCACACCATCGGCATTAGTCTTTAAGTCAACAGAAAGTTTTTCCCAAACTTTCTTTTTGGGATTCAATTGTTCATCAGGTTGCCCACTGTAGCCTTCAAATACCAAACGGCTGCCGGGAGAAGAATTTGAGGGTACAATGATGGGTTCTACTACAGTATGATCCTCACTGCAAATTAAAGGAATTTTATTATGAATAACTATTTTAAACATGATTTAAAAATGGATTTACTTTGAAGTGCATAAAACCATTCCTTCTGATAGAATACCGCGCATTTTGGAGGGCTTAAGATTACATAAAACAGCTACCAACCGTTGGTCGAGTTCTTCAATTTGAACAAATTTTACTAATCCGCTGATAACAGTGCGAGGTTGGTCTTCGGCCAAGTCAATTTTTAAAACGTATAAAGTATCAGCATCAGGATGATGTTGAACTTCAACCACCTTGCCAACACGTATGTCCAAACGATGGGGACCATCTTCTTCTAGTGCAACAGCATTAGCGGCATTAGCACCTTTAGTTTTAGCTGGTGGGGGATAAGCAGCAGCACTAAGTTTTCTAAAAAAATAATTTAGATTTAATGTTTAATTTTTTTTATTTACATCCAGTGATTTTTGTTATTAAATTTAAAAATGGCCCATAAGGCCTCGGTTTAATAAATAAATAATATATTACAAAACTTACTGTAATTCTGGTGCTTCGAAATTTTTCCTAATGGGTTCCAGTAATTTATTGATATATTTCTCTACGGTAGCTTTAAGATCAGCTGGATGTAAGTTCTCATCTGCAAAATATTGCTCCAAATCCGCATATTTATAAAATGTTATATCACCGCCATTTTCAGGAGCACGATTAATTTCAAAACCTTCACTCTCTTTGAACAAAGAGAACAATACATGTTTAACGAATGATAACAAACCATTGTCGGTTATATTTCCCGGTTCACAGAAAGCCTTCTTCAACTTCTTTTTAACATTGCCAGGCGAATCCAACAGATCAATTTTAGAATCTTCTTCTGACGAGGACATCTTACCACCAGCCAAACCAGGAACCATTGGATTCATGAAATGAATACGTTTTTCATAACCCAATTGAGGTAAATACTTCTCAGAGAAGGTGAAGATTTTTCGCTGATCAACACCACCAAACTGAGCATCAACTTTAAGGTATTCCTCATCCAAGGCTTGAAGGCCGGGATAGAGTAAACCAGATAAAAGTGGATATTCAACTTGTTTAACAACCTCTGCACCAGCCTTTTTGGCATCGTGCTGCGTTACTACTGAACTTAGCTTGTAAACGTCGAGTGTGTATTCTTTAGTCAGTTGGTAATCGGTACCCTTAACAAATTTCAATTTATCGAGAGGAACACCAATCGAAGACAACATGGCCTTGATAACAGATTCATAGTATTGTGTACGTAGTTGTAAGAGACTCCATGGTGCTTTCATGTTATCCAAATAGGCATGAAGATCGGCAAAAAGAATGGTGACCTTAAAAAAAATTAATAAATTTAGTGCTAATCTTAAATTTATAAAAAATTTTAAATTCCGATTGCACCTATTATGTTAATAGCTTTTCAATTACCTATTTTTAGCTGAAAAGTTTTTTTTAGGTAATTTTCAAACTGAAATTTAATTTTTTTTAATTTCGCAATACCATTGGCTTCATATACCGATAATAAGTGTCTCGCAATTAAAAACATATATTTTTTAACAAATTTTCTAAGCATTTTTTCAAGAGATTTTAAAAAAATTCTTAAATTTAAGGATATTGCCGTTAAATATTTATAAACATTTTCGATGGTAAAAAATGTTTATAAACTTTTTGATTCAAAATTTTAATTGGTTTTGAAGTACATCAATCTGATTAAAAATTTGATTTAAGAACTCAAGATTTTTTCAATATTTTGTAACACATAATGATATACATGCATACATATATATTTTGGCCTGGAAGGCTTTGTATTACCATACTGAAGAACAAGTAAAACAAGATAAAAAAAACAAAATCTTTACAAATCTCACCTCACATCCTGCTTTTAAAAAGTCAGCAATTTTCGACATGGGCACAAAGTAAGCCACATGAGGTTTACCGGTGGTGGCAGTACCCCAATAGATTTTTAAATCTCTTTCCTTTAATATGGCATTGAGTTTGTCTTCACCCAATACTTCCTGAAGATTGCGAGCAATTAATTCCTTCTTTTGTTCGGGAGTCAACAAAGTCATTTTGTTTATGTTTGTACAGACACACACTTATTGCTAAAATTGCTTTCGAAAACGTGGACAAATTCGACGGAAAGAAATGATTCAATGCAAATTAACGTCATCCGTGGCACCAGAGATGTTCGTGTGCTGTCCAATGTCAAACTATTGTGAATGGATAAGTCAAGGTAATTTAAAACAATTCTAATATTGGGGCCCGATTTAAATTTTTTTTTTAAGAATTTTAAATTTGAGAACTCAAAAATAATTTTTTTTATATTTTCACAAACAATTCGCATATGAAAACAATGGCTTTTGCTTTTAAATGGGTTTCGGAAGAGGGGTTTTTTCCTAACATCAAATGGTAAGCAAATATTTAATAATCTGTCAATTTCTCCATCCCTGGCAGATAAAATCTGTTCCCAATTACTTAATTTAAAAGACATTGTGAATAAACGAATTTCACAACAAAAACAAAAAACAGCTGACTAATAAGTTTATTTCATAAGCAAACGTAAACAAAACCGTTTTACACGTGCGCCATACAGTATCCACTTTAAAAACTTTCTTTTAAGTTTACAATTCGTGTCCGTTGAAAACGGTTTTGTAGAATTTTCGCGCCTTTTTTTCGTGAGTGTTTGTGTGTATATTTTTATCTAGTTTGTTTGTAAATCAGTGTAAAAAAACTTGTTTAAAAATGCCCATCGTTGATTTCGAAGATTTAGTAAATTTACAAAAAAATATTGAACTCGTGCGTAATATTTGCATATTGGCCCATGTTGATCATGGTAAGACGACCTTGGCCGATTCGCTAGTGGCCAGTAACGGTATTATATCCCAACGAATGGCGGGTAAATTACGGTATTTGGACAATCGCCAAGATGAGCAAGAACGGGGAATAACCATGAAGAGCAGTAGTATATCGTTGTTTTATCAAAGTGTCGCTGAACAAAACAGCTTTTTAATAAATTTAATCGATTCACCGGGTCATGTAGACTTCTCCAGTGAAGTTTCTACGGCAGTGAGATTATGCGATGGTGCCATTGTTGTGGTAGATGTTGTTGAAGGTGTTTGTCCTCAGACCAGAGCTTGTTTGCAGCAGGTCTATGTAGAGCAGTTAAAGCCGGTCTTAGTTTTAAATAAAATCGATCGCCTCATTATGGAAAAACAAATGTCACCCTTAGATGCTTATTTTCATATCACGCAAGTACTGGAGCAAATTAATGCGGTTTTGGGCAGTATATTCGCCTCAGATGTTCTGGCTAAAGAGGATATTACCCACAAGGATAATTATGAATCGGCTTTGGAGGATAGTGATGATTCACAATTGTATTTTTCTCCAGCTGCTGGTAATGTTGTCTTCTGCTCGGCATATGATGGATGGGCTTTTGGTGTACGCAATTTTGCTACCACCTATGCTAAGAGATTGGAGATGTCTGTGAATGACTTGGAAAAAGTGCTTTGGGGTGATTATTTCTATAATGCCAAAAAGAAATGTGCCGTTGCTGGTGCTCAAGAGAAAGCTAAAAAACCCATGTTTGTTCAGTTTATATTGGAGAATATTTGGAGCTTGTACGACACAATTGCTGTGCGAAAGGACAGAGATAAAATACTAGGTAAAAGAAAGATGCGTTTGTTTTTTTTAGTGAAATTTACAGAGTAAGAAATATCGAAGGCAGTTTAAAACCCACTATGCATATAAAAACTATAAAAAACAATAGACATACCTATTTTAATGCAAAGTATTATTTTTTATGACTGCTGATGGCTTTACATTTGAAGTTGCAAATGATTTAAATCCCCTTTTCTCTGCAAAACAAACCTTTAATATGATCATTAGATTTTTAGCAAGAAAAAAAAATAAGATCTTATGAAAATTATGCTTTGTATTTTTTTAAATGTATGCCATTTGGTTTCTTGCTGCCTTAAATTTTTATTTGTTTTCAATATATAAGTTAATAGTTATTGAAGAAATGTTCTATAGGTATAACTTATAAATTTAAAACTCATTGTCAAGTAATTACTTTAATTACAATTTATATTTTTACACTTATTTAATTTCTAACGTATATGTACATAAAACGTATAGTTTAACAAACAGTTACGTTAACTCCCCTTGTGGCACAGGCAAAACTAAAGCTTCTTTTAAAGCGTCACTTTCTTCCAATGACGGCATTGCAGGTGCTCCTTTACTACGTAAAATAAATTTAATATTTTTTGTTTTCCAATTGTTTTCTGCAAAAGGATCTCTTAGTAGACCGAAAACACACTCAAATACTCCAACACAATCCTGTTGGGTATGTAAAGTACCACAGGCCAAAACCAACACCAAACCATGTACATCCATACGTCCCTGAACGCCAGCATGAGTAAGATTTGGGTTAAAATAAAAACCAAAACGCAGCCTTGTTTCCACAAGAGTTTGTAATATTGTTTTAGAATCTTCGCAGATATTTTCGTCTATACCATCATTGGCTGATATTTCCAAAAACATATAAGCATCTGACCAAAAGTCATTTAATTTTAGAGTATCGTTATTGTAATTATTAAAAAACCATTCCGAAAATTTTCGTGCCAGCAAATGTATTGGAAATTTTGACTGTTCTTCAATATGTATGATAGAGTTGGAATCTAAGCAATTTGTAGAAATACCATTGTCCGTATTTGGGCTACATACATTAGAACTTTTCATTAAAGCATATTGCCGATACCAATAGTCTATAACCTTTTTAATGAGTTGTGCCTTGGTAAAGTCAGTCGTTAAAGGCACTTTCTTTTTGTGCAAATACATAAAAAGGATTCCCTTAGTAATGAGGCGTTTATTTAAAAGAGCCTCACAGTCCGGTATATGTAGAAATATAGTATCCAAAGCCTCTATAAAAAAAGTACAAATGTTATCAATCCATTTAATCCAGTTTTAAATTTAAAAAAAAAACTCACCGTGTTCACTCTGCATTTTTATAGTATTTTTGGTCACACTTTGTGCCAGCTGGTATAAAATAGAAATATTATTTCTTTCCGTTTGTAAAAGATCTATTATTCCAATTTTTTCCTGTATGGGATACGACATATTTATACATTTTTCAATGTATTTTTCTTATTTTAAGATTATTTTTGCTAGTTGTCCAGTTTTTTCAGCACTTTTTTGTTTACAAAATATGAGACAATTGTCAGCTGTTTTCTTTTCTCTTTTCTCCACTTAAGTGATGCCAATCTTTGATAATTAACACGTTTTAGCAATTTCGGAGGGTAAACAATATAATAAGATTAAAATGAAATTAGGTAGTCTTAAATAATTTTATGACAGTTATAAAAAAATTTATTAGTTCAGCTCTATTTAAACTTGTAAGTTTAATTTTGACAAAATCAATACCTCTTCGACAAAATAACTTCATTCATAAATATATTCTTGATTTAGTCTTTTGAATTTTTAATCCTTCTATTAGGAGGTATAAGTAAAAAATATTTGTCATCGTTATTGATTTTTAAATTCATATAGTTTTTTAGTTATGTGCTATTGGTGAAGACCTAAAGAGCTTATTAAAAAAAATATTTTTCTCGCTTAATAATTTAAAAACCATGAGACACAGCCTATAAAGAATTAAGTTGGCATCATTGCTTCTCTAAGATTTTTTGTTGTAATTAGTGATGTCATGCCTAAAAACTATCGATAACGTTGGTTAGGTTGGCAAACGAGACACAGCTGTTACCAGTTGGCTACGCAAAGACTGTTAAAAAAGTTCAGTTACCAGAATTATTATTTTAATTATTAAATTTATACATAATAGTGTCGCTTGTTATACGTACATAATGAAAAATTATATATGCATGTATTTATTTTTAAAGCTAATGCTAAAGTTTAGCATAATTCAGTTGCCATATTGTACATGTGTATGTAGTAAACCCAAGTTCTCTACATAAATAAATTGGCGCAAATTTTAGAGTTACGCCAAGACTTTGTCATTTTTTGCTTGCTAATCAACATCAAAACCGTATGTCAATTCGGGGAGGACTTTTTGTTTTCATTACTTATGTATGGATGTTGATATTTGAGAGAATTATTTACACATTTTTTAAATTTTATTTTTACTTCCAGTTATTGCTGAAAAACTCGGCATTAAATTGCAAGCTCGCGATTTACGTGCTGGAGACCCTAAAGCTCAAATAAAAACTGTATTGGGCCAATGGCTACCCATCGATCACACTATTTTGGAAATGGTCGTAAAACATGTACCAGCTCCAAATAGCATAAATGATGAAAGGGCACAACGTTTACTCTATCCGAAAAATGCAGATCTAAATACATATCCAAGCGAGTCGTTGGCCCTCAAAGATGATTTCAAAAAATGTGATGCCTGTTCAGAAAACATAATTGTATTTGTTTCGAAAATGACACCAGTTCATGTGACAGAACTTCCACAAAATAAGCCGAAACGTTTAAATGACCAAGAGTTAAAGGCGCGACGCGATGAAGTGCGCAAACGTATTGAGGAACGTAAACAGTTGGCCGCTCAGAGTTCGGAACTGGAAAGCATTACGGCAGGAGTAGAACAAATGTCCACCGAGGAGAAGCAACAGCAAGAGGATGAGGCGGAAAAACAAAAGGCTCTTGAAAAAAAAGAGGAGGAAGAAAAACCAGAGTTTGTTTTTGTGGCCTTTGCAAGAATCTTTAGTGGCACTCTGAGAAAGGGCATGAAATTGTATAACTTGGCACCGAAACATGATCCTAGAATAAAAGGGTGAGTACAAAAGTAATAGTATTCCCACTATGATGCAATATAAATTTTATAATTTTTGTCCTTAAAACAGCTCTCTCTCCTTGGACTCCCCCCACATAAGTGAGGTGACTATTGGTGATTTATATCTGTTTATGGGTGGTGAATTACAGTCTCTTGATGAAGTGCCGGCAGGTAATATTGTAGGCATAGGAGGTTTAGAACGGGATATTGTTAAAACCAGTACTCTGAGCAACACTATGTATTGCACATCTTTTAGTGAACTTAGTGTCATAGCTACTCCGATTTTCCGTGTAGCCATTGAACCGGTCAATCCTTGTGAAATGCATAAACTGGTGAAGGGACTTAAACTCCTTAATCAAGCAGACGCTTGTGTACAAGTCTCCGTAGAGCCCACAGGAGAACATGTCCTCACTACATTGGGAGAAGTTCATGTAGAGAAATGTGTGCATGACTTGGAGCAGAGTTATGCGAAAATCAAAGTAAATGTCTCTAAACCTATTGTATCGTTTCGTGAAACTATACTGCCAGAGGCCACCTTGGACATGGTCAATGAAGCAATTGTTAAAACTTCCGACGATAAGGATATTTCTAAGAAAATTGTCACCATAGCCACACTTAATAAATTGTCTACCATTACAGTTATAGCTTTGCCTTTGCCTCAAAGCGCAATCGATATTATAGAAAAATATCATGCTTTTATTAAAGAGTTTTCGACTACTGCTAAATCTTCAAACATATCGGAAAAGTTTAAACAACAGCTGCAACAAATAAAGTTACAACTTTTAACAGCTCTAATAGATTTCGATACTAAGGGATTGTCCACTCTGTCTAGTGAAGAACTAGTAGAACGTATTTGGTCCTTAGGTCCTCGTCATTGCGGTCCTAATATCTTGCTGAATTTAAGTGACTATGAACACCCCAGTTTTTGGTGGCCTTTAGTGGACTCCTCCGTTGATGGAGAATTAAATAAAAAATCGGATATAAGAATTGATTTTAATAGTTCCTTTGTAAACGGTTTTCAATTGACCACTTCAGCTGGCCCTTTGTGTGAAGAGCCTATGCAAGGTGTTTGTTTTGTGGTTTTAGAGTGGTCTGTTGAGTCATCGGATGAGTTAAATTCAAAAGCATACGGTCCCTTCTCAGGTGAGTTGAAAATACACTTTTTGCAAAACTATACAGTTTCTTATAATAATTGTTTGTTTATTGTTCTTAGGTCAAGTTTTAACTGCTTCCAAAGAAGCTTGCCGTCAAGCTTTTCAAAATCAACCTCAACGTTTAGTCAGCCCTATGTACAGCTGTAATATTGTGGTAAATGCTGAAGTTTTAGGTAAGTCAAAAGTGTTTTTTTTATTTTAATTACATACCTTGTTTATTTTTGAAATGCATGAAAATTCGATTTAAAAAACATTTTGCAACAATATATATACAAACATATATTTAAAATACCAAAAAATTTTATTAACTTAATAACTTTTTACTTTTAAACATTTTCTTTGTTATAATCTGGTTTTAAAAATATTAAAATTGTTATTCTGTTTTTTACACAAAAATATTAATTTAATATCAAACAGGTTACATACATACTTATATAGATTTAGTCAGTGTTTGTCTGTCGACCTGTGTGGTTGACAGTCAATACCAGACAACGTGCAGTTTGGTATTGAAAATAAGCTAACTTGGCCAAGTGTTAAAAAGTGATAGAACAAAGTATGAGAAAACCAATAAAAATATTTGTTTCTTTTATCAGTTTTTTTTTTAAATTACTAAACAGAATAACATAAAATCTTGCATATGAATTTATGATTGCTTAAAGTATTTGTGACTAAAAATCGATTTAATCACGTTTTAATCTTCATGGTTTTATTAATCGGCAAAATTTTCGTATTTGGAATTCGTTCAAATTGTCAAAAAGAATGCATTAATAACATGCCACTTTGTGACGTTATATATTCAAATTGGAATGAGTTTAAATTCCCAATTTGTCCGTTCAATTGCTTTTATTTTACCCCTCTTCAGATTTTGTTACACAAAGTATTGTATACCTTAAGGCGCCACTAAGAATATGAAGCAAAGTTTATTAGTCGCTTTCAACAGCATGTGCAGATGAACTTATTCGATTTCATTAAGGGATTAAAAGTGGTTTCATTAAACAAACGTCATTTCATGTATATTAAATAAGCAAAATTCGCATTTTGTTTCATTTCCTAACGAAATATTACTTTGTGGCACACCCGACTGTTTGGTTGGTATTTTGGGCTGAAGGTCTTATTAGATTATAGTGCTGCGTAAATGTTTAAGCAGTGATTAGTTCTTAATATGGCGACATGTCGATACTGATGTGGACGTCATGCGGTTCCAATAAGACGACCTCATGTGGTTCCAATAAGACGACGTCACATGCCAACAGCACGAAAAAAATTAAATACTTCATGAGATTTTTTTTTATCTATTTATTTTATAACAGCTATATTTAACCTTTCTAAGCTTTTTAGCAAATGGGCAAATCCTGCGTGACGAACGCTACATTTGTACGCGTTTTTAGATTAAAATATAAATATTTTTTGGTCTTTCAAGAGATTCCTTTAACTTATACGTAGTGTTTAGTGGGATTTTATTTGTACTTTCGAATGGCATAAAACATAATTTTGTAACAGGTATTTGTTGTGAAATAATTGATCACAAAGTTTCGTGATGCACGCTACAAAAAGTGGAAGTAACTTTTAAGTTGGAGTGTGTTTTTGTTATTTTAAGCGAATTTTGCATAATAAAGCACAAAAAACCTAAATCCTAAAAGAAAGATGAATATGAGAGAAATCTAAAATAACTTTATTGGAGTCAAAAAACTTTGTAGTTTTTTTATTAACAGCCGTGAATCCTTTGTGACGCATGCTACGTGACGCACGTTACATTTTTTCCACTAGAGTAATATCATATTGTGTTAACCAGGTGGTTTCCGAATTTGATAAAATTTTGTGGTTTTTATGCAATTTTTGGAAGAACTCAAATCGTGACGCACGTCACCGAAATTAATATGTTAATATTTTTTTTTATTGTGAAAATTTTAATTTTTTATTTGCTTAAAAGCAGAATATGAACTTGATTTAAAAATATAGAAAACTAAAAAAAAAATGTTTATTCTACTCACATTATAAAAAAACCCTTATTTTTCGTGACGCACGCTACAACGCATTGACCTGAAATTTCATACCTAATTTAAATCTTTCCAAAATAGTTAACATAAAAAAATTTTTTTTACTAAAATTGAACAGAATTAAATGAATATAAATATCGCCTTTAATCAGACCATCTATATTAACACCAAATTAATGATATGATCACCCAAAAAAATGTTAATTTCTTGTATAATCTTAAGAGACCTGAGGTTGGGTAGGATTTGGTAATAATTTTTGTATTAATGATTATCGAAATAAATTTGTTTTCTTTTATTTATAAAATTAAACATCTAGTCAAATATTTAATTGAAAAAAATTGAGTTATATAGTACACGAAATTTAAAAAGCGACATGCGCATGTGACTCTGACGTAATTTTGTCGTCATCATGAAACGACATTTGCTATATGTCGTGTACTTTCACTTTCTAGCTTTAAAAACACCCAGTTATATTTCGTTTACAATCAAAATTTTACCGCATGTAGCCCCTACAACTCATTTCAAAAATGTTACCGATATGCTGAATATTTTCATGACGTCAGAATCACATGCGCATGTTGCTTTTTACATTTCGTGTACTATAGGCTTTAGATTAATTTGAAAAATGTTTGCTTGGTAGACTGTTTCTGGGATTTACCCATATGTTTTATGAACTACTTTTATTTTAAACTTTAAAAAATTAAGTTTTTCTGCAAGTTTTTCAATTTAAAAAACATACATACTTATGTATATGTGGGTCCAGCCGGACCACATGCGTTACGCATGTGATGTTAACAACAAAATGTTCTTATAACTATGCTTTTATTTGCATTTTCACCAGTTTTATTTTATAAACTACAAGCTAACAATATTGTAGGAGGGTACCTGAAGTTTTAAGTCTGTAGCTAAATTACAAATACATTTTAAATTAGTTTTAACTTCAAAAAGGTTGACCAGACCCATGTGTATAACAGAGGGTTTAATCTGTACCAGAGAACTGATTGAAACTATTCACATTTATTGTCTATTCAAAAATTCATTGCTTTTGCATTGCCTTTAATCGACAACAAAATAAATATGAACTGCCATGTATATATTCATTTTTTTTGTTGATTGCCTTTTGTACAGTGCATTTTTGTATTGCCTTTACACATTAAGCAATAAAATAAA
>NDXZ01138690.1:0-21928 GCA_003055125.1 Paykullia maculata | reverse complement strand
ATAAAAAAAAATTAATCCACCATACACATATCCAAAAATCTTCAATTTTTTCTAAAAGAGAAACACCAAAATAAAACAAAAGAAAAAGGAAAACAAATGGGGCGGCGTAGCTGAACTGATCGATTGCTGTGAACGAACTAACAACAACTACTCGATAAACGAATTTTATATCTTCCAAAGTCACTTTATGCTTATCAAGTTCAATTCACCTACAACACATCTTATTTCCCTAACTCTTGCCAAGAACTGTTTATGCAATAGTTTATGCGAAGGAGTTCTTTGTTTTTTGTTAAGAGGTGTAAGTAAGAAGTTCTCGTTCATGGTAAATCCATTGAACTTTATGAGATTTTATGTAATAAATCATGATCGGTAATTAGCCCTTGGCTGAGTGTAACGCAAACTTTTGCTTATTTTTTGGTATGAATATTAACTTATTTGCCATACTTGTATGTATTTTAGTTTTAGCAGACATACAAGGTAAGCAAATTATGGATGAGTTAAATACCCGTACTTTGCATTTATTTATTTAAATTTAATTTTTTTTTGTTTCTTTAATTTCTTGTGGAGTGTGGCCAGGTCAACGAGTTGGTTTTTAGCATATGTTAAGTATTTGGGTAACAAATGGCAGATGATATGCTTAAATATTGTTATCATGCTATTTTTTTTTAGCATATTAGGGTTTGTTAATTTAAGTAAGTTTTGCATAAGTTGTAAATTTAAAGGTTTTCGCTCTTCGGTCAGCTAAAAATTTGATTTGTAAATATGAATAAGTTAAAGAGTGTTGCCAAGAGATGTTCAGTGATAAAGTAATAATTATAGTAGATTTATTTATTATAATTTATGTCTTAACCAAAACTTCTCTAAGCAAAAACAAAAAATTAAACTGTACTCCTATGAATGAACTGAGCCCAATTTTAATTTAAATATTATTATATCTAGTAAAATAGAGCCGAAAATAAAATTTCAGTTATTCATTGTCAGGTTTGAGAAACGTTTTACTTAAATTGAATTATCACAAGGAATCTATTTGTGTTTTTTTTTTACTGTATCGTATTGCTTTGTAAAAAAAAGAATAAATTTAATTATTATTTTCAACACCTTCCAGTTTTAGATCATAGCTTTATTAAAATCTCATAAACCTTTCTTCTTGTTGAAAGGCATTTGTGATTCAAGAATCTCGATTAAAATGTAAATCTCTTAGGTTATTTCCATTTTAAAATTCTTACATAAATTTGTAATGTTTATCACTACAAACATTTCAACACCTTAAATACTTTCTTATGGTAATTTTTCCCTTGGCTCTTCTTTTGAGAAAAATGAGTAATGAGAAAACACTTTTTCTTAACCCTGACCCTGATAATCACTTAGAATTTTCTTTTAGACAAAACAACTCTAAACCGAATTTTACATTACAAAACAAACATGAACTAGATTTTTGACAACTGAACAATTGGTAGATGTAGAATACAATTCAATACACTCCTTCTTTGAAGTAGACAACATAAAAAAAGAGAACTGAAAAGCAGCTATTGTTAACCCTTCAACTGTCAGAACCAACAACACAAAAGAAACAAAAAGAGCAATTTTATCATAGTGAAAAATATAAACACAACGGCTTAAAAAAACAACAACAAAAATCTCCCACCGAAATTAAATGGAATATTTTTTTTAACACTTTACGATCAACTTGTATTTATAAACGGAAGAACTTTCACTATTTTTCCCAAGTTAAATCCAGGAATTATTATAGTTTTTATATGTATGTATGTACATACATTAATTGTTTCTGTTTTACAAAACAGTTTTTTTTAATAACTTTTCTTTTCTCATGCCTGTTTGCTTTAAGATGAATAAATACTTACGACATTGTCACTTATTATTTTATTGTTATGATTTGTGTGTGTGTGTGCTAGAACGAAGGGTCTTTAACTGACATTTATCCCTAACAATTTTTTTTTTTTGGTTCTCTTTACTATTTGTTTTGACAGGTCTTTTTGTTTGTTGTTAATTGTTTCGTGTTAAGAACTTAATTGTTAATACACGCGAACCAGGTGTGAAAAATTATAATTTAGGATATAAACAAATATTTGTTATAAGAATTAAAGCCTTTAAAAATTTTTTTAAACAAAATCTTTTAGTCCTAAATGCTTGTTATAAATCATTGGCTAAAATTTCCTAAATTATTGGTTTTTAAATTTGCTAAATACTTTTGATATCTGCTGGTCCTATCTGTCTATCTGCTTATTGCTAAAAAATTATTCCTTCCTTTATATTTTGACACCTCGGGCGTGTAATGTTAAGATTTTTGATAGCTTTTTTGTTTTTAGTTACTTCAATACGTTTTAAACATCAAACAACCGCCTTGGCTTCAAACAAAAAATACCGCGTTCTAAATATTTTATTTGAATACCAATAAGAAGGCATCAATATGTGTTTTAACCGCCACCTAAGGAAAGGTTATTTAGGAAAATATATGTGTATTTAATGAAAAATATATATGTATATTTACATTTATCTGTACATATGCATATGTATGTATTTATTCAGTCATCCTAATTTACTTAACCCTTTAGGAAAAGTTGCTGCTGAATAAACATAGAAAAAATAGTATTATTAGTATTCCTGGTGTCACGAAACACTTATATATGTCCCTAGTGAGACCAATATTGGAGTATGGATCCATCATTTGGGATCCTGAATGTAACGTTTACACGGAACGCATCGAATCTGTTTAGAAACAATTCCTTTTGTTTTATCTGAGAATCTTTTTTAGAGGCTATCCTATGAATCATCCACCATATGAAACTAGCTAAGCTTTAATTAAGATGTCAACATTAAAAAGCCGCAGAAGGATGCTCAGTGTTTCTTTTCTAATAAACTTAATAAATGGTGACATTTTCTCGGTTTTTCTCTTGAGCAACATCACTTTTAATATTCCACGCCGTTCCACCCGTTTTTTTATACCCATATACATTCCAGTCTTCCATACGAATTATGCTTGTGCTGATTCATTTAGGAAAATTTGCAAGAAATTTAACGAGCTGTACCATTTAATTGATTTCTGCATGAATGTTAATTGTATTAAATGTAATATTATACGTTATTTAAATAATTGAGCTAAAACATTAAATTAATTAGAACGTGAAACTACATTTGTAATAGTTTGTAAGGATTTATGTCCATAGGATACTTATAATAAATAAAAAAAAATAAATAAAAACTCTCGTGTCTATTATATTATTAAATAATAATTATATTTTGAATATTAAGAATAATATTGTCCGTTCACATTCCTATGCCGGGAACTCTTAAGTACGATCTATATTAGGAGTCCATAAACTATTCAGACTAACTTTAAAAAGCAGTCATCGATTCTCGCAACTTATAGACGACTTTGTTATTTTTATGACGTGCATAATCATCCATCTGAGTTAGTCATCCGCCTAATTGTGAACAGATTTCATACCACATACTCTGTAATTAATGCAATAACACCATCACATCAAAGAACTGTGCGTACTGAAGAGAATATCCCCGCTGATAAAGAAATTGTAATAGAAGATTTAAATTGATGCCTTGGAGGCGTGCCATACGGCCAGCAATGCTCGAAATCATTTTCAAATGTTTTTTTAATTAATATTTAAATTTTTGTGTTGTTTTTTACAATTATAAGTTCTATCGGCCTTAAAAAAAACCCTTTTTCAACAAAAGACTGACAATAAGATATGGTAAATAAATTGTCAGTTTACATGGTTGCAAGACATTTGTCAGAGAAACTGAAAATTTCATTTTTAGATAATAACTTTACCTGATGATGTTGTCAGACGAAAAAGTGTCAGTCTACACGGTTCACATAGGGGTATTTTGCCAATCTAGCCGGACATCACTTTTTTTATACCCTTCACACACACACATGTGGTAAGGGTATATATAGGTTTGTCATTCTGATTGTAATTTCTTCAATTTTAATTTGCGACCCTATAAAGTATATATATTTGGGATCCTTATAGATTGGGAAGTCGATTTAGCCATGTCCGTCTGTCCGTGTGTATGTTGAAATCAAGTTTACGTAGCTCCCATAGGTCACCCTGGGTTGTATGTGGTGTCGAACTTTTGGAAATGCTTTCGAAAAAATCGGTATTGAAAACTGGCGAGATCCATTTATAACCGGCTGAGATATAAGCATAAAAAAATGACCGTATCGTTTTTTTTAAGTTTTTTACTCAAAAATTACTATATTTTAAAGAAATTTTAAAGAAAAGAATTTTTTTTCGAGATAATTTTATTTTTTTTTTGTTTTGTAACACAAAAATGGTTATATTGGAAAAAAAACAAATAAAATGTTTGTGTATTTTGAAAAAAATTTACCAATTTACACATATAGAGAACGTAGTGAAGGGGATATAAGATTCGGTATAGCCGAATATAACGCTCTTACTAGTCTTAGATTATATAGCTTCTTATAAGCTATTGAGTGCTCTTAGATCAATGAATAATGGCAAGAATATGAATTATAGTCATAGGCTGGTAAAGCTTAAAATCAAGAAAAATCGGATCAAGGGGAAAAGAGTTTTCCTAAGAAGAACTAATCCTACCTCTGAAAAATTCTACTTTTTTTAAACTTTTTTTTGTTGCTTATTTCCACAAAATATTTATTTTTCTATGCAAAATGAGCAAAAACAGGAAAAAGGTGATATTTTCAAAAAATCATTAAAAAAATGGCGCAAAAACGCGCAACGTTTTTTTTGCTCTAATAGTAGCAACTTCATATTTTATCGTGATGTATAACATTTTTAGGATCGCAACGGCCTTCACTTTCAAAAACCTTTTGATGTTTTTTTTTTTCTCAAAAAGTGAACAAAAAAACTGTTTTGTTAATTTTGATCGAATTTTTTCATAATAAAAATTTAAAAAAAATGTTTCCAAAACTATTACAAGCAGCTGTTAATATAGTCTTTCACAGAAAAAAGAAATCAATGTAAAACCTTTATTCGTTTAGCCACAAAAAAATATATTGTAAACTTCTCAAAACCGTAAAATTCAATAAGTACCCATGCAATTTACTCAACTTTCTAGACTTTAACAGTGTCCCAAAACGACAAATCTCAATCAAAAGTCTTGAAAGTTCACTTAACGATGCAAACTTTTGTTGTCTGTCGAGCTGCGTACTTAGATTTCACTTTTAACCAAATGTCCGGCTAGATTGGCAAAATACCCCTATGTGCGGTTGTCAGATGACTGCATGATAATAATTGTTAGATCCGTTGTCAGTCATTGTTGGCATTCAAAATCAAACAAAGTACAGCTGTTTTTGTAATGATGCCATGTGAAATATTAAAAATTCCTATGTGTTTTAATAACGTAAAGCTAAAATATTTACAGGTTGCATCTTTATTACCTATTTTTTTAACGCACTATTCTTAAGGGATTAACTATTTTTAACAAAGTTTAAAAAAATCCACATACATACACACATATGTATGTGATCTTAAACTCTTACCTATATAAACACACATATTTATGCAAACGACGCGGCTTAAAAACTTTAATCTATACGAATAAATAAACTTTTAAAATATTAATAGATTAACAATGTTAGCGCTCCCTTAAACGAGACTTTAACCAATATTTAAACATTGTGTTCTTAACTTAGATACATTTCTTGCCACAAGATACACGCTAAAAACATAAAGTAGGCGTTATCAATTAGCTTTATGAATTATTGATTATTTTTTATATTTTCTGCCAAATTTATGCACAAATTTTTAAGCTTAAAAACCGTAATTTTCTTTAATAAAAATTAAAGTTTAAAAATGATAAACAAGACGGATGAACCGAATTTAAAACAACCGAACACTGAAGAGGAGAGCGATGAAAGTGTCATTGATCCACAAACACATACATAATAATACGTTGCAGCAAATAAAAACAATTTAAAGAGCTAACAATTCGTTTAAAGCAACTTTTCCTAATTTATTAGTTATACTAAAAATATTTTATAAAGCACATGACATTTAAAGTACTTAAGACAGAAATTTTTAGGGACATCTTTGGAATAAAAGACTCACGATGATAGAATTCCAGTGTCTCATGCATAAGAAAATAGACTTCGTTATGTATCCAAATACTTTATTTCCCATACTCGAGGTATAATTTCCTATGAGCAAATCTTTCTATATATAAAGACATCAAAAATTCTATACTTAAGGATTTCATTTATAAATTATTGACGTAAATAAAGTCTTAAATCCAGTTTCCATAACAGCAGTTATTACCCACTACTGTCCGCAGTAGAGTACACAAATCTGAGCCAATTAGTGTTTGTTTTTCTGTTGTCTTAAGTTGAATTTAATGTTTATAAACTACTTTCAACATTTCAGTCATACTTGTACATTTTGTACACACATGAAAATCGTCACAATGAATAATATATGATCCAATTAGTAACTTTTAGCAAAAAAAAATAAATATGACCCATGAAATCTTTATGACTTTATAAAGGCCTAAAAAATCTTTAAAAAGTCATCTACCACTATTTCAGTGTTCTTATTGGTGCTGTTCCTGCTTCCTCCGTTGACGGTTTCCTTAAAGAAAAAAAAATTAGTTCCTTCACTCATTCGCCCTTACTTAAAATGTCACATAAAGTTAAATGATAAATGTAGTTACACACAAATATGTGATAACTTCTTTTTCAACTCATACTACTCTCAGGGTTCTTTTTCATCTTCTGCTTCAACTGTATTTTGTTAAGACAGGTTTGTGTTATTTTAGAGATTTTTTCCATATGTATCTCGAACACAAATTGCAAGTAACTATAGTTTTTAAAACAGCTTAAGATTTTCATCTTAATAAGTTATTTTTTGTAATCTTCTAAAAGGGCAGTTTTAAATAAACATGACTGTAGCTATAATTTTCTTTTAATTTTTTTTTTAATAATTGTAGGTGTTAATATTGTTTTAAGGCTTTATATTTTATTTGTTTTTTTTTTAAATATAACGACAGACTAATTGAGTCACCTACTTAACACTAAAGGCACAAGTATAAAGTATTTTACCAAAAATGTGTGATTTTGCAATTTAAGTTGTAGTGCTAAATGAATATTTCTAAGCAAATTATTCTTTTTATTATTTTTAGGGTGTTCTCGCAGGATTAATAGATTTTAGTTAAGAAAAATAAATAAAAATCCCAAATCATTATTATTTCAAATTTTTTAATTATTATTTTCAAACATGCCCAAAACCTAAACAATTACAAACTCCCTCAACATAGGTGGTCCTGCAGGTCATTTTGCTTAAAAATATTAAATAAGCCAGTGATATGAAACACAAACAATCACACCTAGTGGCATTGTTAAAAGTATTTCTTGACTTTTTTATGAATCATTTTTATAAAAATTATCTTTTTGTAAATTTAAAGTTAAATTTCGGTGGCTCTAACATTTGCCATCTTATTGATCGCCTAATTTTTATTATAACCAATATTTTTAAAAAATTTGAATAATCTTTTACAAACTGCTGTATAACAGTTTTTTTCACGCTTGGTGAATTTAAAATATCCAAGATCTTGCAAAAATATGCGAAATTGGCAACAATGAGCAAGCTCCTTAGCACAAATATTTTTCTTACGAGACTTTAAACACTCAAAAAATTATTTGCTAGTTTATTAGCAAAAAATATTCATTATTAAAAATGCTGATGATTGTAGGGTATTTAGTTAAAACTTTTAACAAACTACAACTAAACATTTTTCACAGGTAAAAATAATATATACATATGATTTTCCAATCCGTTTGTAATTTCTACAATATTAATTTTTATATATATTTTGCAGCCCTAAAGATAGGGAATTCGATTTGATAATGTCCGTCCGTAGAAGTATTTTTAAGGATTTTGCCTTGGACATCAGAAAATAGGTTTAAATCATGTACATTCGTAAACACACGCAAAGAAAAAACATGGTTGTGGTGATCATAATCGAAGGGCATCATACTATGATTGTATTATATGATTGTATCTAAACTATGCTATGATCGGTTTTAATCATAACAAGTTTAATTGAAAAGCTTTTCTATAACCATATTATGACGATATATTATCATAACTGTTACTTTCCATGATCAGAATATGATTCCACCCAACCATAGCTTAGTCCCATATGATCATAATATGACTCCCCCTAATCATAATATGATCCCACAAACTATAAATTTATTTCGTATAACCACAATATGATTCCACCCAATCATAATATGATTCCATTCAATCATAATATGATTCCACCCAAGCATAGTATAGTCCCGTATGATATTTTATCACTTTTTATATTGATTTTACTACTTACCACTTTAACTGTAATGTTATCTTTCACTTTATCTTTGTTATTATATTTTTTAATGCCAATTATTTTTTTAATGTGTTTTTAAACTCTTGACATTTTATATACAAATTTTTCACTAAATTTATAGCTCTTAGAAGAAGAAGAACAAACGAAAACAAACAATTGTTAAAGTTTATCATACTTCGATTGCCTTGCAACTACACTGTTGTTGCACATACCATTTTATGATTATTTATAATTTTAAATATAACGTTATTTTTGCGAACAAATCATGAGTTGTTTGTAACAAAAGCTTTTTTAATCATATTATTTTTCTGGATTATCATGTCAAAGCTTTCAGTAGTGCTAACCATTTAATGATAAAATATAAACCAAATACTTGATTATCGTTTACTATAATTTGTTTGCGGCTAAAAAATTTTTCGTAGAGAAAATACAATGGTTGTCGTGATCATGTTTCAACCATGTTTTTTCTTTGCGTGCATACATACATATATGTATACCTGTATGTATGTATGGATATTATAAAAATAAGTTTGTGACTCTTCTTTGTGAGGTAGAACTCAAATGTACTAGAAGCAAGAAGTGGGCGTGGCACCTGCAATACATTTTATGACATATAAACTTAAAAATGTTGTAAGACTAAATCTTACAACATTTTTTTTATTATAAAAAAAAGTAACGATCGAAGTAGGAAGTATGGCACCGCTGATTCAATGGTAATACATGAATTAAGATATTTCTATAATTTTTTAACGAAGCGTAGTGCACTTTTAATTTTTTTTATTTAAGCCTAAAAATTAACAGGATTATTTAAGGGAGCATTAAGACATATTTATTTTTCTTTATTTTGGCTTTTGCATAGTCTAACGCAGCAGCTCTGCTGAAAAATTAAAGACGGCAAAGGCTAAGCTTACGCCGTCGCTTTAACATAAGTTTCTTAGAAATCTATTTAAAATACATCCAGAAATTTTATTGAAACTTTTATTTGTTTTTCTTATATTTATATAAGTAACCTCCGCCGACTATTTACTTAACGATCACTGCCACTACGTACTGGGAAAGTTTGTTTTAATTCAGGTACTGCGCTGTTTAAGTATTAACTATTTTTATAGGATAAACATAAATGTAAATAATGTCAATGTAAGTGATTAAAACTATTACTATTATATATGAAATTTCTTTTTTAGTTATTTATTTATAATTTTCATTTAAATTCAAATTTATTATTAAACAGTTCTTTTACAAATATTTATTAACATATTTACTTGTATATGTGTTTCCCATCAACACTACCGCATCGTTATTATGAAAAAAGAAAACTTCAAAGTTTGAATATCAACAGTATTTGTTCCATAACTTGCTCTTCTTTTAATCAATACTTTGCAATTAAATGGAAAGAAGTCAATCAACTTCTTTAGTTCATTTACTGCTTTATTAATATAGTGGGTACTGGGACAGAAAATTAAAAGCAATCTTTATTATCCGGTTGTGTGCATTATCTAATTTTTTTATACTATTACAATATCATTTAAGTAGAATAACGAAATTCTACTCGCAAAATCGCTTAAACAAAATAATATAAAAAATGTATATCTAATGCATTTGCAGTTTAAGTATCAACATGGATATTTTTTATATCTCACAGTCAACTATAGGCTGCCAGGTAAACACACATAAGGAGGAGCAGACAATCTAAAAAAAGCTTTGCAGACACTGTGACTTACAAGCTGAACTAGTTTATTCATTTACTTGCATTAATGATACTGACGTCATATTCTTCCGATTTGCATAATGAAATGTGTATGTTAATACAACGTATAACACATTTACTTAACATACAACTAAACAAACATATAAAATATCAAGAAAACTTTAAAAATGTTGCATGTTTGCATTATTTCTTATATATTTCATATGCAACATAAAAAAAAGAAATGAAAAAAATTTGTGGTTCATTTTGACGTATATAGAAATCTGTACCAAAAGATAGCAAAAAGATAAATGATGGAGACAAACGATGATATGTGTCGTCATAAGGTTTTACTGCGGTTTTTATTTATTTTATTTTTACCAATTGAAAACTTAAAATAAATCAGCTCAGTTTAGTGTCAATTGAAGAAAATTCATTTATGTATATAATGTCTGGGACGAACAATGTTTTGGTCAAAGTAACCTTATGTAATAACTTAATCCGACATAGACTACCAATAATGCAGCTAAGACAATTGAACTTATACTGAATCAAGAAAGGCCGGACTAAATAACGCAATAGAAGACAGACTGTAGCTTTTCTTGAGTTTATACTAATCTAAAATAATAAAATCTAGTTTTATTAAAGTTGATTTAAATGATAGCACAAAAACAGGACTTATAAGACTATAGTCTTCTTAAAGGTCTACAACATTGAATTGAAACAAAAATTGAGGTTACATAAATTTAAACAAACATTTTGTTTTATTAGGAAAACAACTTATGCCCTGTAAAACGTTTTCTGGAATTCCAATTTCTTCCTTACTTTTCAAGAATTTGAAGCTATACTTCGTCATCGGTCTAAACAATGATGTGGTTTAAGCCATCAAAAGAACTGGTTTGTTTGCATAAACCATTGATATCATGTAATTCCGTACAACATAATTATTAGGCACGATTTAAGTGACCAATTAACTGCGTCATTTCTTTGACGCACTGTAGAACATGTGAAACCTTTCTAATGGAAACACATGTTTTTACTTGCTCCCCTTATTTTAAGAAAAGCACGGACTAATGATTGCAGTGGCCGGTAAAGCGCATCGAACAGTGAACGATATTTCTCACTCAAAATGAGCCAATTTTTCTTATTGCCATGCGTATGAGCTAAAAGTAAGCTTCATCACTGAACAGAATATTGCGATAGAATAAAAGATTAACTGCCATATTTAAAGCCATTGAGTCATTCGGTATTTATTTTGCACCAGCTGGTTTTTAAAATGTCGTAGGACATGATATTTACATTAAATAGTGAATCGATTTGCGTCCTACTTAAACTTCGCTTTATACGTCTTTGAGGAGATCCCTATTATCATTAAGAATTTAGGTGTTGCAAAAACGACGATCCATTGTTATTCAAGTCGCTGAAGCTACTCTTTATTCGGGCGACTTCAGAAAGAATCGGCATTAAATGCTGGGGACACACATTAGGCATGGTGAATGCTTTGCTAAAAATACGTTAAAAATAAAACAAGTAAGTGCGCTATATTTGGCTGTGCCAAAACTCATATCTTATATACCCATCACTATGTGTAATTATGTATAGTTATGTATATGTATAGATAAATCCATATGTATGTACGTAAGTATTCGAATGTCTCAAAGGTAATCAAAGTATTTTAGTTCATACACACAGGTTTTTCGCTCATATCTTTGCTGATTCTGGGCTAATTAGCAATTTTTTTTTTAATTAACCAAAATGGTATGTCTTACACATAAATATAATAACTTTAGTGTAAAAAAATTTTTTTTTGTGAAATTTACCAAAAGGCATGTCTGACACAAAAATATTATAACTTTTGTGTAAAAAAAATTGGTAGTCGTCTTTTTTGGCTTATATCTCGGTCTATATCTCTGTATATTTGATATCAGTACCGGGTTCGTACGACATTAAGGGGCTGAGAAAAGTTGATTTCAACAGACAGACGGACATGGCTAAATCGAATTCCCTATCTATGTATAAGGATCTAGTACATACATATATACTTTATGGGGTCGCAAATGAATATTGTAGAAATTACAAATGGAATGACGAAATGTCACCTCTGGTGAAGGGTATAACAATGTAATTAAAACATTATGCACAAGATATGCATAATAGAACAGTTAACGCTAAATTTAATCCAACATACAACATCATAAAACCTTATCGTCAAATAATTGGTTTTTTAAGACCCTCCTGTAAATTACTTATAGGTTAAAAAAAACTATAAAAATATTGTAGTTCAGAAAAAAAATTTAAGAAAATATATATGTATGTTTATTGATGAAAATATTTGTCTTTTAATTTAAACACAAAGATTTTCTTACATTTAAAATATATACCTTTAAATTTTTATTTACATACATGTAATATATGTCCTTTCGTATTAAACCTATTGTATATCAAAATTAGTATTATAAATAGCATATTTCACACAAGATTAAATAAATATCTTCTAAATGAAATAGGTGTCAGTCAAACTGAAGCTTAATTTTAGTCGAATTTATTAGTTAGAAATGTTTAATTTTAAGTTTTATGTTTAATTTTATTTTTTTTCTTCCACTGTTGCTTTTTGATTTTAAAACACGTTATTAAAATCTTTGAATTTTGTGCACTTTCGGCTTCGTTTAAGATAAATATATCGATGACAAACAAATGAATTGACAAACTAAATATATTTAAAATCCATATTTTTCCAATATGAGAGGAAGAGTCTCAATTTATAAGGTTATAATATTGTTTGGTTTGTTAGTTGATGGTGAACTGATTTTACCGCCGTTTAATATGCTGATGTCGCTCGGTCGGCTGTTAATGTAAAATAAAAGCACCAAACAGAATTTAATGACAAAAAAAACTTAAAGCTCCTGATAGCTGCTGATGTTTTTACTTAACAGAGGCTGTGGCGATTACTTCTTGATGACGATAATGATGATGCCGATGACGATGGTGATACTGCATTGCTTGCTGCAACAATTGGTAGTAGTGGTGGTAGTAAACAAAAAATATTATTAAGTAGTTGCTGCATGCCTCCTTTTAATGATGAGATGCTTTCGTACGAATGAATATTCACATACAAAATTAAGTATAATGTTATGGACTTTATATATGTATGTATGTACGTATGTCCATATGTAGATATTTTCATTCTTGGCTAAATGCATAAACACTAACCAAGTAACTGGCGAATTGACTGCCAAGCTGGCTGTTCGTGGAATATGTGTGTGTGTTTGTGTGTGTACATGTATGTGTAGAGTTGGCATGCAAAGCACCACGCGACCACTGGGAGTCAAATCCTGTTTTATTCATAATACGAGTACTTCATCATTATATTGCTCCAGTATCATCATATAAATATTGTTTATTTCTGTTGTTCATTTCATCGTCGTCAGTTTTTCATTATTACTCGTATTGTTGTTGTTGTTGATGCTGTTACTGACTGTAGCACATTGTGTGTTGCTGTGTGTATGAAAAATTTGTTTAAACACATTGTAATTGTTTTTTTTTTTTGCTCATAAAGAGCTGTTGTTGACTTTTGTTGCATGTTGATCGTTAGTTGAGTGCGTTTTATTCTTTTTCATCATTTTTTTTCTTTTCTTCAACAGATCAAGTGCATCATCGTCGCATTTTATAGTTTGTAATTATTAATTTATTGATTGAATACCGTGTTTAGACATTTTCAGTTCATTCATTTATTCATTATTCTTGTTCTTACTGTGACTTGAAAATTATTGTACATCATCTCGGAGTTAGAAATTACAAATCAATGTTTTTTTCTTGTATTAATACGCAAAAATATCTTCTTATTTGAAAAAAGCTATTTAATAAATACAGACATATGGGTTTTTATTTATTGTAGCTTTGTTACATAGTTAAAATTAGAAATATATAATTGTTTCCTTTCAAGGTGTTTTAATAAGGGGATTTCAGGGAATTGCTAAGATTTAATTAAGTCGGAATGAAGTTGTTTTTATTGTTACTTTAAGCACAGCATCAATTAAAGATATATACAGATAAATTATTTACAGAGGTTTTTAAACTTAAATAATTTTAATGAAAATATAAGTGTTCTTGAGTTTAGGTTGAACAGGCAGCTGCGAAAGATGGAAAGGTTCAGCCCACTTGGGTCCGATATGTACGGTCCCTTTGTGTTATTGAGTTTACTCAAATATAGATTTTTAATTACTCTAATTTATAGAAGCTGTAACCGGAACAAAACTTCTTCGCCTTAATTAAATATTTTTTTCCGGGACAGCTTTTTAATATTTAATCAAAATCTAAAACTTACCTAAACATGCAAAGAAGTTTTTAAAAAATATGTGTATAATTTAATAGTAAGAATGCTACTGTTGTTGATGGGCGTAGAAACCTAAAATTTGACCCAAAAGATTGTCATATAGGCAGTTCAAGCACTACAAAGAATTCCTTCTATTGATATTCTAGCACTTGATGGAGAAGCAAGCGACTAGAAATTGTTTGACCTTCTTTTTATTGACAAAAACCTTGATATTTAACACTTGTGTGATTTTAAATTTTAAGGCCATCGCTTGCCCTAAAAAACCTCTAGAAAGAACCAAACATTAAATAAAATGTTGGACGTTCACCTGCGTTTTCTAATAAACAATTTGGATATTGTTGCACTAAATTAGAACTGTTTGTGGGGCTTTATATCTGTTTATCCCCTACTTAAAGCCAAATTTAAATTTTTTGAGCGGCCGCGGTATTTCGAAACCCTGCAAAGAAGTCAAATAATTTAAAAGTTTCACAAGTTACGTATATATTTTCTTAAGCAATTAGGTTGTTTAATAATTGAGCATTTCAAATTAGTATCCTTTCTATACAAATTTCTACAATTAAAATCTGTTTAAATCAATTATCGTAATAACATTTAAACCGTAATAAACATTTGATATAAAAAAATGGCTAAAGGCCAACTAATAATTTTACTCTCAAGTTTGCCTCCTTGTTGCATAATAATATTTTTACAATATTGCAACTGAAAGAAAATCACCAGCGGAAAGAGTAACGGGGTAAAACGGGTCTGGGTGGTCATTTAACCGAAAACACTATGAGTTTTAAGCTAAAATATAATGCATCATATTACACTATGGTCTAAACTTAACCACGCTAAAACAACGTCAAAAAGAGACATATACAAGCTGAAGAACTGGTGGTTGTGGTGATCTTTATAATAATTGGTGATGAAATTAATGGGTGCAACTCATAAATAACAACGAATGTCAGTTTTCCTTTTATTTCTACCATACATATGAAACAACTTAGCACACGAACGAATTTTTCATGGTTGATATTTTAAATACCATTAAACAAGTAGAAAATCTACTTCCAACTTCCATATATTTCATATGGACTTGAGAAGAGTTTGGAAGCAGACAGTCAATGATTTGAAAAGTAAATCGTAGTTTAGTAAAAAAAACTTTTTAGATGACCAAAAAAGATCACTTATCTTCTGAACCATGATGTGTCTACGAAGGATGAAAAAGACGTGACAGATCTTGTTTTATGTAGCGTTTTATATAGTTTTTTAAAATATTTTGTATTCCATGATTGTATATGATAATGTTTTTTAAATATACGGTTTTAATAACAATAACAAAATAAACGATTTTAATTTTTCACTGGGATAATGAAATATTTAAAAGATTAATTACTTTATTATTCATATTACAAAAAATATTAACAGCAAAGACATTAAATAAGCACGTCACTTCAATTTTTTGTATTGTTGTTTCTTAAAGACCAATTCACTGTAAGTCATAAAAATGTTATAACTTTTTATTTCTATTTTTAGTCAAGGTTGGTACTTTTTTCGAATGTATACGTGTGTGCCTTAGTTTTTCCATTTTTACTTTATTTTATATTTATTTTATACACTTGAAAATTGTAATTTTTGCCTCTCAATAAATATTCAAATTATATTTGGGTTTTATTAGGGGTGGAAAATAAGATTTTTGAAATGTCCATTAATACATGAATGTTTGTGTATGCGTATGTACCCATCAATTTTTAATAAATCCTTGCAGGTATACATATATGTCAATACCTGTTTTTAAATAGAAAGATGCAACGAGAATGTTTCCTTAATAACTCCTTTTTCAAAATATTTCCTTTTAACACTCATAAAATAGATTTATTAGTGGTTTTGCTTATGTTTTAAATACCGTTTTTTTTTCTTGTAACGGTGCATGAAGTTCATTTGAATGACAGTTTTATTTTACAATTCTCACGATATTTTTGCCTGCTGCTCTTTTGTAATATATTTTTCTGTTTTGCTCTAATGTCAATAGTTTTTATGTTTATTTATACAAAAATATACATTCGATTATTTCCGCATTTTAATAATTAACAATATTTTTTCAGTTTTTAGGCCAGGATGTTTATTTATGCTAAAGTGGTTAGAAATTAACAGTTATGGATATGTTTCTCTCATCTAAATTATAGTTCAGTACAGTTAGGTCTAGAGTCAACATTATGCATTTTAGGCATCAAATAAATAATAAAGTTGTGGAAAAGTTCCTTAGTTTTTAAGATTTTATACATATTTGACGAATACTGTAAAATATTTATGACTTGAAAAATGTTATGTTAAATTCCCTGTAGGAAGCCTGAGGTCAAGTGTCTCCAAGTCACCACTTTTGTCGACTATTGTGGTGACTCTTTGGTGATATTGCCAAAGCGCCAATTCTTTTTATTTTGCAAGTAAAAAGTACCAAAAGTGTAGACTAAAATTACTAAAATGTACTAGTGAATCACTGGTTCCAATGTCTACATATGGTCCCAAAAGAACTACCTAGCCAATAGTACCAATGTCAGTAGTGAATTTTTAATGACACGCACATGTTAAATGTCTATAGAAAAAAGCATTGGCTGGGGATAATTGTCAGTTGTAATGGTGACAAATTCCATAGTGAATCAGTACTGTTTCACTATTGACATTTCCTCCAGGGTTTGTATACCCCTCACCAAAGGTGACAAAGGTATATACATACATATGTATGAGTTTGTCATTCCGTTTGTAATTTCTTTAATTTTCATTTGCGATCCCATAAAGCATATATATTCTGAATCCTTATAGATAGGGAAGTCGATTTAGCCATGTCAGTCTGTTGAAATCAACTTTTCTCAGCGCCCCGATTTTGTACGGACCCGCTACTGGTATCGAAAATCACCCAAATCCGACAATTAACGAGATAAGCAAACAATTTTTTTATTTTTGTTTTCGTTTTTTTTTTACACAAAAATTAGTACATATTAGTGTAAGACATGCCTTTTAGTAAAATTAAAAAAAAAATGTACTGATTGGCCCAGAATCTGCAAAGATATGGCTGAAAAACCTATATGGACTTAGATTAATATCATAAAAAATCAAGTTTTCTAAGACTTTAAATACTTTTCGCGTGGTAAAGGGTATAGAAGATCTAGCACAGCCAAATATAGCGCTCTTGCTTTTTTTATAATAATGACTAAGCATTTAAGATTAAAGACTAATTAAAAATTCAATTAAATATAAAACATGTAAAACGAACTACTAACTTAAGCTGGTTGTAATCATCGTATAAAAAATGCCTAATTAGAAAATATTAAATCTTATGATCAGTGTTGTCAGTTTTGTTTTTTTTCCACCAAATAGGCTACCAAATATCACACAAAGATCTCCGCAGTTGTAAATCTCAGCAGTTACATGTATTAAATATAAAATAACATTGTTAAAAACAAGTAAGATTTTCGGGAATCTTAGCATAAAGATAGAAGAAACCCCGTTTTTGCGCAAGCTCAGCTAATTCTTAAAATTTTTTACGCTTTTTAAAAGCTTTACTTCTTTATATCTCTTATAAAATTTGATCATTACCTTTTTTAAATTTTACCGGCCTGTGTTATTAAAGCTTTAACCTTGAGATTTCAAGTATTTAAATATGAATTCTTGGTAGTAAAATATATTACATGTCTTATTACATAAATCAATTATTAATTCAAAACTTGCAATTCTTCATTTTCGATAAAATATTTAAGGGTGTTGTAGCAGTTTTTCAAAAAATATAATATAATTATTGTTAAAGTGAAACCCCAGCCAATTTCAAATTGATTATTTATTCTCGTTTCTCAAAAAAAAAACATTCCAAGCTTAGTGAAGAGAATTAAAAAAAAATTAATGCGAGTAATGAAAATAATTTTTTTTTGCATTTACACACATATTTGGAAAATGTATGTATAAAGAACAATTTTGGCAGATGACATATTTACATCTTATTTATTTAATGAACAAGTAGTTTAAGGCCGATCTAATAATAAATTAATTGACATCTTTATTTCACTTACTTTTTTCTTATAATTTATTATGTTTATTATATTTAATATATTCTTTTTTTTATGCTTAAACTTTGAAAATAAATTGTCGTATCAGATATTAGATATAGCCATAAAAAATAAAAATAAATTTTACAAAAACCACAAAAAGTACTATCCTGTACAATTTTCTGAATGTCAGTTAGGCTCAGATAAGGACAAGGCAGTCATTGCGGAAACAGCTAATGTGTCTTTAAACTTAACAAAAATCACTTTGACATTAAATGATTTATTTACGTCAAAAATATATAAGTTAAAATATATTTTACGGCATAAAACGTAATATCTCTACTTTTTAAATTTTCCAATATTAAGATGATCATTTAAAAATTATTATCTAGCATTTCCAATTTTTTTATTAATATTTTCATTAAATACTTTTTTTCCTTATTTTTTTCCAATTTTTTTACGCCAGAGAAATTGATTGAAAGGAATTGAATTTTTATTTTTGCTGATTTCAAGTATATCTTCTACAAGTGTTTTGTTTGTAAAGACGATTTAAATTTTTATATTTATTTAATAATACAAAACGGCTATTTCATGCAAAGTATTAAAAAAAAACTTTGATAAAAGACTTTATTGTGAACAAGAGGTAAAATAATTTGAAATATTAATACAAATTTCTAATGATCAAATAAAAACCAACGCTTCTTTTTCTCAATTTTTTATGTGTCGAAGGCTTCCTTAAATCTTTTTAAGTTATATAAAAAAAAAATTTTTTTCTCATCATAAAAATATATTTTCACTTTCTAAAAATTAAAAATAGTTTTTTGTTTTAAAATTATTTATCTTTATATATTATATTTTATATTTTTTTATTTAAATTGTAAAACTAATTAACATTGGGTTTCTTTTTGTTTCCTTAAAATTATAAAAATTTTAGAGTCTTCCCTAAGTAAAGGACTTAAATTATAAATTTTTTTAAATCATTGTCTTCACCAAAGCTACTTAATACACAAAAAAATAATAATAATAAAATAAAATTAAACTAATTTATTTACAAAAAATATATAATTAAAGGCACTTGAGATTAAAAATAAAGTACAAACTCACACATACACGCAATAATATTAAAATTTGACTAGATTTATAAAACATTTTAAAATATTTTACACACTGGCAAACAAATTAAAAGAATTCCCTGATATGAATTTATGTTGTTGATTTTTTCCTGGATTTTAAACCTTTAAACAGTCTTTAAATTATCTATGTAATAAAGTGTTAAAATGTTAGTCTTATTGTTCCTGCCACAGAGAAATATAATCCAAAATTTCCTCATCATCCGGAGTACAATCTTCCTCATCGAGGGTGAAATTTTCGTAAGGCTCGAACTTTAACTGTAAGTTCCCATCGAAATGGGCAGGAGTGGTTTGTTGATTCTGCTGAAAATGCTGTTGCAATTCTTGAACTGTTAATGGTTGAGTAGGTTCGAAATTTGGAGTATCATACGTTAGGCTGGAATTAATAGATGTTGTTGTTAAGTGGCAGCCGGTATTTTCCAATTGAGCAACATTTGGATGAGGTGGAGAATACGAGTTTAAAGACACTGGTGACAGAAGGGTAGTACTGCTGTTATATGGATTATTTAAATGCGATATTTGTAAATTAACATCTAGTAGAGAAGGCAGCGGGCTTGAAGGCTGAGTATAGTAGACGGGAGTATTTGTGTTGGTAAATGTTAATGATGGTGACGAGGAACCTGATATTGAAGAAGCATTGCTAAAGGAACTATTGCTGGCTGAATCACAGTTTGTATTATTTTGAGATTCATATTGATGTCGGTGATGTGTTAAAGTGCTTCCATTTAAATCTTCCAAAATATCTTGCAATCTTCTAATGTACTCCACCGCTATACGCAGAGTATCAACTTTACTTATCTTTTTTTGTGGACCACGTCCACCGCCCTTAGTAAGATCAGCGATAATGGTTTGAGGTATATGCTGACGCAGACGCGAAAAACTATTATTCACTTGTTTTACACGGTTACGTTCGCGAGCGTTGCGTCGTAAGACCGATTGTGTTTGAAGTGGATTATAAGAAACTGGACAATTTTCTGGCACTTTATGTGTTTTACCCTGCTCCGCTATGGGATGTGGTTTTATTGGAGGATATTTCATCATTTTTGTAGCCGTTATAATGGTAGTGGAAATTAAGGGTTGTTGCTTTTTTGGTTGATTACAACTAACACTTGACATTGTCTTTTCAAACAACACTGAGTTTAATTTGTATTGATTTTCGTTTTTTGATTATATAAAATTTATTTTGATTTATTTTGTTACGTTCTTTGTTTGGTTTTAGAGAACTCTATCCTAAGACACCTTGTTTAAGAATGAATCCCTTTGTCCTAAACCTTTGCATTAAGTACTCATGCTCACGCACAAGTTACTATGGTTTCAAAGCAATTGTTTTTCATGCTCCGAAAAAATTGTTATGCTCTTTTATTGTGAGTATTTCACAGAAATACCTGTGATCTTGTTAACAGGTAAATGCGAGAAACCTTTAGAAAGCAATTAAGTGTAAATGGCTCTCTCGCTCTCTTTGTACGAATTGCACTCTTTATCTTAACTTATAAAAAACTTATCAGTTTTTTTCCACTGTTGTGCAGCCAGGTAATTTTTTTTTTTGCCAAATAAATCCTTTATGGTTTAAGATTAAAAACGCGTTTTGAGAACAGTTTTTCTGGGGTTTTGCAGATATACTTTGCATGTTTTTACCCCTCCTGATGTTTGCAATTCTCAATTCACTGTATTTGCGTAGCTGAAAGTCATATTAAAATAAACAAGAGTTTTTAAGGGGAAAGAAATGTGCGTTTTTACTTTGTTATCTTACCAGCTCTGTAGGAAGTCGCTCAATATTTATTAGTAATGTTTAAAGTTTGTTGTGAGCAGGAACTTTTGCATGTGACGGAATTTCTTATGTTTGTAATAATTAACATTTTACGTAGCTTAGTTCTATTTGAAATTATATGAATGAATGTATGAACCATTTTTCTAAATATGCAAATAATTTTCCGCTTTTAAAAATTTTGCTGGTAACATTAGAATTATATACATACATATATATGTAAGTACATGCATATGTATTGTGTCATTATAACTTGTATTTAGCATTAGTTGGAACAATTTATCAGATATTTATATATAATTTTGAAGTAATTTAAATTTTTTCAGATGCCTTTCTCGAATTATATTTCATTGTTTTTTTTTTCTTTTTTAATTTTAATATGTGTTTTATATAACAAAATAGCTTTTCGCCATCACCGAATGACTGTCGCTGTAACTTTTAAGCAATTAGTCTTTTCTCGACGGCTTCAATTAAATATCGTATACTTATACAAAATATTTAAAACTTTATTTAATTAGTATTTACTTTTTCACACTTGAAGTTTATCAAAATTGTTATCTCTTTTTGAATGATATTATTAGCAAGGTAATATAATGCAAATGACATTAGACATTTAACTAATCCGGAACCTGGATTTCCAATCGTATTGTTTGA
>NDXZ01138689.1:0-20943 GCA_003055125.1 Paykullia maculata | reverse complement strand
ATTGTCTCGGTTCTGTGAAACTCTCGGGAGACACAATCAACAATGAACAAAAAAAAATTTAAAAAAACCCACAAAAAAGTTTACAGAACTTTTGATCATCTTTTAAATCAAGGATGAGTTTTTGCTTGTTTCTTTAAGTCAACGGATCCTCTTACAAAAAAACTTGCACCTTAGTTTGTTTAACATTCAGAAAATCTGCCAATAATCATAAAAAGATTTATTTATGTTTCTCCCTCTGCCTTTTTACGAAAAAAGCGTTTCAATTGCATTGCAAATTGTAAACTTTGCATTGCTGATCGAATCTGTCAAAAAGTTTGCAATTTATTTTTTTCAGAAATCGTTAGACAGTTAATGAAATGGAAAAGTGTTTTTTTTATGATTTATTTTTACATTTTCTTAGTGACTTTTTAAAACCAAGAAAGAGAAAAAATGTTTTGAAAATTGCTGTTATGAACTGCGTTTTTGTATTTCTCATCAACAAAATCGTTTTTCGTTGTTTAAAAAAAAATATTGTTGTTATATTTATAAAAGCTTGTTTTAGGTAATTTAGTAATTATTTTAAAGCCGGTAAATTTATTTTTATTTTTAAAAATCTTACTTTATTTTGCATGTAAATCAAAAGACATTGCAATGGATAGGACAAGAGTAGAGGAATTGATACCTCTAATTCCACTAAAGTCTTTTCACTTTACTTTTTCACTCTGATATATCAGTCATTTTCAAGTCAAGAACCAAAAATAAAAATAAGGAAGCTATAATTACATAATTTAATACCTGTTTATAAGAGATAAAAATTAAAAAAAAAAATTTGTATAAAATAATCAAATAAACTACAATTGCTGATTAAAAATTTGGTAATAAATTTGTGTAAATTTTTAAAATGTAATTTAGAGCGGTTTTCATTATCAGCGACAGTATCCAAACAAATTAATAAATGTGTCTGTGCATTGTGCTTACAATTATTTAGCTGATCGCAGTCCTAATGGAAAAAATTTAAAATGAAAATGTAAAATTGTTTAACAAAGAAAATTAAACAATAAAATTAGCTTCGATTGGTTATTTCCAGCCATCCGTAAACATAATGACTGACCAACTGTTTAACTGGTTAAAAAAAAGCAATAGAGGGCAGGTTTTCAAGATGGCGTTTTAGCTGTAAACATGACTTAACACAACCTTTTTTTATTGTTTTCCAAGAATGAATGAAAATAAGCCATAATCATCATCAACTGTTAAGAGGGAATGATACTGCAGACTGACTGACAGACAGACAGACAGACGGATGGACGAACGGACAGACATACATGTTTACTGACATGAAGTTAAATGGCCCGATCACAGCTAACATGGTGGCCAAATTATTAAACAAAAACAACATTAGGAAATATTAAAAAAGTAACACATAAACATACATACATATATGTATGTACAATTTAAACACCACCACAAACCAGCATTTAAGCCAAGTCAAAACTCTACTTACTACCAATACGCAGACAAAAAAAAACAGAAACAACAAGAAACGCATGCACACACTCGCTCACCTAAAACAGAATAAGAGATATTAATAACCAAAAAATAATAATAAACACATAACGCTTCAAGCGTTTTTATAACCATTAACAACAACACAGAACACGGCAAATTACCAAAAAACACACACCAAAAACTCCAACAGCCACAACAGGCTGGTGAGTTAGTGTATAATGAATATAAGTGTTACATAGGAGGTCCATTTTTTCGGCTAAAGCGTCAAGGTTCACGCACTCAACTCACAAAAAATATTTTTCACTTTAGTTTTTCATCTTTAATTCACAAAAAAAAAAAGAAAAAAAGAGGGAAGTAACCAACGCTAAGAGTAGAAACAACACAGTTTCTTTTATTGTTTTTGTTGTTGCAGTTATTACTTTATCTTTCAGTTAATAACTGCAGCCAATAATTTAAAGTAAAAGATAAGGAAAAAAGCAACCTGGCTTATTTAGTTACGCTTAGATGACAAAGTAAAATTTTCTAAATAAAATTATGAAACGCAGTACATAAATACAAACAAACAGCTAAATAATAGACTTTAAGTCATACAATCACACATTAATATCTATTTTTGTATGTGTATGTGTGTAACATTTAATTTATATTTCCTGGCATAAAATACCAAAAAGTATATAAAGTAAAATTAATGAAATGCATTATTAAAGAAAATATGTATATATTTACAAATAAATGATTGTTAAAAACCCTAAATTAAAAAATTATACATACATGCATACATTCAAACATACATACATACATAGTCAGGCTTAGTCACATTTTAATCTACAGATCATTATTTAATAATAGGTGTTAAACCTTCTCTTCTTGCCCACTTCCTATTGCCGTAAACTCTCTTTTCCTTCAGTTATTTTTGTTTTCTTTTACCAAATGATAGATTATCTTAATGTACGAAGAAAATCTATTATCCAAGACCTGGTATTTAGTTTGGCAAACACAATTACAAAGCATATTTCTTCTGACCACCACAATACGCCAACACATTGTATATCTTTATAAAGTGATCGACATTTCAAAATATGTAGCTGCAATTCTTAACAAAATAACATACTTTAGCATAAATATTGATTGTATTTGTCTACATAGATATAAAGAGTTTGTCTTATAAATATTATTATTATTATGATATAAAAGTTTTTCTAAGCAGCCATTACAAGCCATTTTGAACATAACGCAAATGTTACAACAAGTAGCAAAGTTATAGTCGGTCAAGTGCCGACATGCGATACACTACAGCTCAATTGTTAGTTTTTAATATTATTTTCATTCGACATTAGTCAGCCAAAGCTTTTTTTTAATATTTTTATTCCAATAACTTTTGAAGAGTGATTCCTATGAAAGGATTTTGGGGAAAGTTGGGGCCAATTATGTCCTTATCATCACAAGACTCAATCAAAAAAAGCCTGTTTGATGTAAATTGTTTTTTAAGGTATATTTTATTTCGATTTAAATTTTTTGTATGAGAGTTATATTCTCTGGGAGTGAGTGTGAACTTGGATCAATTACGATCCAAAATTCGGCAAATAAATTTTTATTTCTATAAAACATATTTATATTGACCTTTAACTCGATACCAACATTTTTTTAATGCAGGCCTTATTTAAATAATAAACTTGTTTCTGTGGATTTTTTTAATGCGAGTATTTGTAAAGGACATTCCTGTAATGTAAAACAATGAACCACTGCCAAATAATATCAATGAGATTCCTTGGGTCTTAAACATTACGCGCAGAAAATTTCTTTTAAATTTAAATGCAAAACTGTTTAGTTTTAGAAGTGTTTTTTTTAGAAGTGTCCACATAAAAACTTTTCTTGTTTACAAAATGGCCAAACCTATAAATAATATTGTGAAAATTTTTCTTTTTTGTTAAAAATAGATTATTTTTAATCTGGCAAGTCTATTAAACTAAGGCGTAGGTAAAACGAAATGTTAAATGTCATGTTTAATTGTGAACGTGATCGCTAAAGTTCTTGTCATAAATATGCCCAACATCACAACAAAATAAATCTGACATTAAAAAAAAAACCTTTAATTTGCTGGCAAATGCATTTATTTAAGAACTTTAGCAAAATGTTTTTAGCTGATCATTTCAAGTTTCAGGGAGCTAACAAATATATTATGTTCTTGATATCAGTATTTTAACACGAAATCACGACAGCTGTAATTTTCGTGTTTTGACAAAGATAAAACAAAATACTCATTGTCATTTAGAGCCTGGATGTGACCACTATCCTTGTTAAATAAGTTGCACTATTAATCTATATTTATTTAAAACTTTAAAAAATGGGCCCCTTTACAACATTTTTGAATCCAAAAATCAAAATATTTTATATATGAAACCACATATTGTATTAAGAAATGTAAATCATCCTGAAAGACTACAACGAAGAAGTTTCCTGCGTCATCAAGTACCTATAAAAAGCTTCTTGTTTCGTTTGCGCGCTTGTTAGCGTGTGTGATTACAGACAGTAGTCGAAGTTATTAGTTTGTTTCATTTTCATATATACATTTACGCCTGCGTTGAAGATCAGTTTTGAAATACATTTATTTATTGATTATTTTCTAATAAAATTTAATATTTGTTTAACTTTTTTACAAAAATACTTTTTTAATGGCAATAAATTAAAAAGAAATAAATTAAACACAAATGCTACCAAAGAAGTCAGTTTTATGGCAAGTTGGGTGGCATTAAATTCCAAAGAAATAACTAGAACACACATATGTACACACATATATAACATACCGGAGTACCGTGATGAAGGTACCGTACCACACCAATAACATGACCATTCAAAGGTATTTAATATTAAGACAGACAGACAGACACATTTTCACACACATTCGAAAAACACATACAATTTACATTTGTTTTTTTGTTTTTTATTTACTATTCACCTGAATTTATTTTATTTGTGTGTGCAACAGAGGAGCAAGAGGAGCGGCGCAGTGCAGAGAGTGCAGATAAGGATGCAAAGATACTAAATTAAGACATAAAGTGTAACAAATTGAAAATTTGAACGTCAGCGCCCCTTTTGAACCATAAAACCCGCTCGTTTTGTTAGTTTTTTTCTTAATTTTTATTTCTACTCTTTTCTTCTGTTTTATTCTACAAAATCAACTCAAGTATTGGATTTGGATGTGACTGGCATTTGTATGTATTTGTTCGTCAACATTAAAATTTTCAAGAAACAAAGCGAAAAAATAAAATCACTAACACTGAAAACACATAAAGATTAACTGAAAAGAGGTGGTAGACATTGGCAACAAACACAAAATCTTAAACATACATATATATGCATGTATGTATGTACATAAAAAGTGTAGTGGAATTTGTATGTAGAAGAAAGGCTGGGAAAGTTCTTAATCGTTGATAAGCTAAAATAACTAAATAAGAGAAGAAACACGCACAAAAATTCAGGTGATAATTATATAAATTGTGATGACCGGAAAAAGTAAAAGCCACAATTATGATGCACCTAGATACGCAGCAACTAAGCCATGTGTGTGTATGTATGTATGTACATATGCACTTAACTTTAAATTTTATATTTTATGTGATCATTTACAAGAGATAATATTTTCCTTATTTATTTTAAGAGCATCTTTAATATTTGTTATTCATTTTGTACAAAATTTAAAATATGTATCAATATTCAAATTGATTTAGTTAAGGCTCTTTTTTATATGTGATAAAACGTGGGCTACCATTCAGTGACATTTACAATATCAAACATTAAAATATGATCTAAACGTAACTAACCATTATGCAAAGAGTGGCACAAAATTATATTTTGCTCGTCATGTTTTAACTGGAGATGGTAAGTTACTTACAACTTTACACTGAAGACCATGTACAAGCAAAAAAATCTACCCATTCATGATCATGCATGACCTCCTCTTTAACCGACCTTTATGTTCGCTCTCTTGGGTCGAAAGAACATAAGTTTCAATCGCTTTTTGTTTATAAAATTTTATTTAAAAAAATATACTAAAATTCTACTACTACTACTACTACTACGCACTCACTCACACCAATTTTTTATTCACGCGTGGTTGAAGTTAAAACAAACAATAACGGTCAGGTGTGATCACCAAGAAAATTAGTTGTTATCCTTTTTTTGTACTTTTTTGGGCACAAATCTGGCGTTTAATTTAGGACCATATTTTTTTTTTTGATAAAATCTCGAGATTTTTAATTAATTAAACGAAAAAATAAAAAGAGAGCGAAAAAAATCAAAGTAAATGTAAAAATAATATATTAGAATGTGCGCTATAATAAATCTTTATAAAGGAGTGATGAGACAATTAATGTTGAATAACACAATATTAAATTGACACAATTGCTTTTGTATGAGTTTGTTATTTTTACAATGTTGGTGGCAAAAGACAACATGTTAAACGTCTTAATTTTACACAATTCCAAGAATAATAATGTCAACGCCTCTTGAAAACTCCTCTTGACAACATGTATTCATGTGTTCAATTAAGTCAGCTGAAAGGCCAAATCAATCAGGGTGGTCTGTTCGTAAATGTTATAAAATTCTCAGGTACAAATTGCACACTGCAACTGTAATTGCAACTGAAACTATCATTAAAGAGAGTCATAAATAAAAAATAAAAACTCATTAATACATATTAAAGACAAAAAAAAAAATATTAAGATACAATACGAAAACGGTAAATTGCAATAAAAACCACCTCTCACACATACATATATATACATACATATATGCAGAAGAAGTCATTATCACCTCATCATTATCAGTTGATGTACAAAAACACATTGCAGCTCTTAAATCATACGAGATAATAGAACCAAGCAGACCACCCTCATGCATTGTTCTTTTAACATTTTTATTTTTTGTGTTTTTGGTTAAGAAAACATGTCATTTATAGAATATTAAGAAAGAACTACATTCATACATACATACATATATAAAAAAGCAACAAAAACAATATGGCAAAAGATTTTTGCCAATTGAAACAACCGACAAACACAACCTAATGTGTCTGAACTCATAAGAGGCGTTTATCTCTTAAACCCTGTACAACTCGACTCAAAGTTTTTTACATTCATACAGATGAAGCCAAAGATGATGGGTGATGGTTTAAAACAGTAGTTCCAGTGATCATTTTTGTACTTGTGTTTGGTAGCAATAGCCTTAACCTCACAATTACATGATTTTAAGAGAGAAAAAGAATTGTTTTCCTTTTTTATTGCTGTTGTTGTACTTAATGTGCAGACATCCATCTGTAGCAACCCCATGTTCTTACTGTCATCATTTTAACCAAAATTGTTTACTGAAATATAATAAAAGCAGTAATAAACTACATACGATTACAAGATTTCTCTTTTTTCAACTCTTAAGAATGAAGTTCGAAATGGGAAAAAATATTCCTCAATTACAAAATTAAATGGAGAAAAAAAATGTGAAGACATGATCTCAAGCTGTGCTGTATTGAACAGGAAACAACGACAACAAATTGATGGGAATTATTATTGTAACTAAGAAAAAAATCGACAAACTCAGACTCACACACACACACACACACACAAATGGACACACCAATACAAATACATACTTAAATAACATATCAGAGTCAATAAAAAAAAAATGTACAAAACTACTAAATAAGTTAATAATGTCTTCATTATTGTTTTGAAGCGTATCTAATGTGGTTTACACATATTAGCCACCTTGGAGTTATAAAACAACAACTATTACAACTAATATAAGCATTATTTCGGAACAAAAGTAGCAGTTGGTTCTCATTCTGGATTCTTTTAAATAATACATGCCAGCAAGGATGTCAGATGTAGGGAATTTTCCCATTTTTCTTACTTTTAAGTGTAAGAGAAAAAGGACATGTTTTTAGTTTGAGGTTAGACCGGGGATGCCAGATGCACAAGTGGTAAGGCCGCACTTTTAGAAAAAAATCTTATTTTGTTGAAATATATTTTATTATACAATAAAATAAAACAACAAATACACCTCGAAATACAACTAATGGGAAGCTTAATTTTTATATTACCAACTTTTTAATTTGGCTTCTTTTAAGGTTTTGTGTTGATTTTTTTCACGATTTCTGTTAAATTAATTTCTCCAATCAAAATGGATATTTGTTTGGCAAAAAATTGTTTGCCTCCTATTCCGTAGGGGAAAAAAGGGAACTTCATGGATTTTGTATGTGGCATCACTGCATGCGAGTAAAATTGGGTTTAAAAAACAAAAATTATAAAGTTAAGTTAAAAAAAAAAGATAACATGAAATAAAAATGTATGTTTGTTTAAAAAAAGATAAGTTACGCCAAGTTGGTGGCCTAATATGGATTACCGTTTAATAAACATTTACAAAGCGAGAGCCCATAGCAACAACAAAGATAAAACAAAAACAACATGAATTGGGGCTTAAATCAAAGGAAAAAGGTGTTAAAATTAAAAAATGTTCAAGTCATTCTTTTCTATAATTTGTTTCAAACATTTTATTTTAAACGTTGATTGTTTCAACGTTAAGAGCCTTTTTCATAAATAAAGGGTGAAATATTTTTAATCCTTTAACGCATTAAATTTCAATGAACTTTAAAATATTTTATAACTTGTTTAATACAACAAACAAAAAAAGCCAAAAAGCCAAATTTCGGATTTCAAAACTTTAAAAAATTTATTAGGAAAAAATTATTTTTATACCCTTTTCCTAAGGTGATAAGGTGATATATAAGTTTGTCATTCCGTTTGTAATTTCGACAATATTCATTTGCAACCCTATCAAGTATATACATATGTATGTATATTCTGAATCCGTATAGATAGGGAAGTCGATTTAGCCATGTCCGTCTGTCCGTCTGTTAAAATTTTTCTTAGCCCCCCGATGTCGTAGGGACACGTTATTGGTATCAAACGATCAGAAATTTCTTGCTATTGAAAATCACCAAAATCCGACAATTAATTTTTTTTACACAAAAACTCTTATATTTACTAGGATCAGCAAAGATATGGGCAAAAACCCTTATGAACTAAAATTAATATCATAAAAAATCAAGTTTTCTAAGTGAAGGGTATATAATATTTGGCACAGCCGAATATAGCGCAATTACTTGTTTAAAACTTACAACAAAACTTTATTTTAATTCAAAACTTTCTATCGGACGATTTAAAAGTAATAAAGCTTAAGTCGTATCGATCTTTTGCTCTATTCGATTTAAGAATTTTGTATGAAAAGAGTTTGTCTAGAAGAGTATAAAGCAGTTATGAAGCTGTTGTTAGGACGTACGCTTTTTAGACACTTTAAGGCTACATTAAGTACACACTGTACATGCATGAGATAGCTACAATCAACATTACTCGAGTTTTTTGAATAACAGGACGTTTAAGGTTATACAGACCAACATGTTAAACAGATTAAAAAGGAGGATTTTTTAAATCATCTCAAGAATCGCCACAGTATCGTGGAAGTGAAACTGATTATTTTGCGTATTGCTAGTTAATAATTGTTGGAAACGCTGCATTTTTATGCTTCACTCGAATTTAGTTGTTTTTTGGTTCTTAATATTAAAAAAGAAAGATAGAAAGGTATCGCAAACAAGTCTACAGAAAATATGTTTTCTTAAATGCTTCAATTGGACTTTATTATTCTGAAAGTCTTATTTTATGTAAAAAAATAATATGCCTAATTAATTGATTTTATTTGTATGAATTATTATATAAAAATTAAATTTAGATATTTTCAAAAAAATTTGTTTTTTTGTTAATAAACTTAAGTCTGGTTTTCCTAAATAAAGCCACTGTTTTAAAAAGCAATTTAACTACTGAAGAAGTTTTATTATATTTGTTTCGATTTCTTTGTTTTTATTTAAAATAAGATTTAGAACTGCTTAAACTTCAAATATTTATTTTATGTTTTTTTTCTATAGATACTCGCTTGTATACATTGTTATTCTTCTCATTGTGGTTTATTTGTGTTTTTGATTTAACAGATTCATATTTAGAGGCTGAGAAAAGTTAATAATTGTTTGTGTTGACTATTGATTGTTGGTGGCACTTTTTTGACGCTTTTTGTTTTTAAGGTTAAACATATCAATTGATTGATCAACTGTGACAGATGTTTGCCATTAAAAAAAAGAATTGTCAATTATAAACAAAAGATGTTAAAAAAGCTTCAAATTTGCTTAGTCAGCAGACAAGACAAGCTTTAATAAATAATTAAAATTTTTTCATATTTTGGTTGGTTCTTTATCAAAATATTTATTTATTTTGATATATTATGTATGTTTATTGGTTTACATATTCCAAACCCATTAAACTTAAAATCTCTTTATAACATTTTAAAAATATTATTATATACAATTCGTATAAAACAAAAAGAATTGCCGAAAAAAATTTCCTTAAGTGAGAGTAGGTGATTTACAAACAAAAGGCGATAAGCTTGAAGCAAAGTTTATTTATTATTTAATTTTTGGATTGAAGCTCCCTAAAGCGTAAATTTATTTTTCCAGCATTTTTATTTCTTTCATCGCATAGAAGAGAGGGGTGCCATATAAACGCCTTTCAAAACCTAAAGATATCGTGAGTCATTCCTTTTTGTCTTTGGTAGAACGTGCATTTAGCAAAGAACCCAGAGACCGCGTTTTGGCCAATTGTTGTATTTATGGGTTTCCTCTCTTATTCTAATTTAAACATTTTTTAAATTCATAATTATTACAAAACCAAATTTATTTTCAAATTAGTCCTTCTTGTAAGTTGTTGTTGATCGTCAGGTCTTTATTTTTGTACAAGGATAAATTGATACCCTTAAAACATCAATTAATTAACTGTTAAATTAAATCCGATATTGCGCAGCCAACAATTGATCACAGAAAAAATCTTGCAATAATAAATATTTACAGCAAAATGCAATTTGGCGAAGAACAACAAAATTAAATTTTTCATACTCTAAAATACTTCTTAAAATTTTCAAAGAAATAACATGGTCTCGTAAAGCATGTGAGGATTAAAAATAAAATTAAAATTCAAGAGGTTCATTGATGTCAAATAGCAACAACAAAAACAAATACATACATTGTGACATTGTTACACATATGTATTATGCTGTTGTTCTGTATCGTTTTTTACATTTATGAAAGAATTTTTAGAAACAAAAAAAAAATACATACAATAACAAATTAGGAGGTATTTAAAATCCAAATGGAACAAACAAATAAAGAAATACTTTCTGCTTTTAAGGACTTTGTTTGTTTGTTTGTTCGTTCCTCTTCATCCATAATCCAAATTAACAAAATACAGATCAGTTACATTTTAACAAGGAGCAACAAACAAAAATCTCAAGCAGGAATTAAAATAAAAAACAAATCTACTCGAACAAATCGCACACTCGTACAACAGTGATTTATTTTCTGAACTTTTTGTACTCAACACAATTGTAGAACGGTTTGATTGTAATACATACATACATACATAAATATATGTATGATTTGAATAAGATTTTTTCAAAAACAATGTTTTTTGAATTTTTGTTATGAACTTAGCAAATTCAAATACATATGCGCTAATGGCTTTAAAGGAATGAATTGTTTTTTTTTAGAAATATGTTCTTGAATCAAAAAATTGTTGTTAATATTTTGAAAGGCTTTTTACAAAATATTTTAAAAAATAATCGTGTCAAGTCTTTTCAAATTTCAATTTTTTTCCCTTTATTTATTCCTCGAGGAAATATAGGGCTTCAATAAGATGTTTCCAACTTAATCTATTGTTCGCAATTAATTTTACATCGTCCCATGATTTGTTGATGTCAGCTAGTTCTTTTCTTACAGACCAACGCCAGGTATTTTTAGGTCTTCCTCTTTGTCTGCCTTCGTGTTGGTTCAATTTTAGCGTCATCCTGGCTACATTATGTATTGGCTTTCTTAAGGTGTACCCTATCCATTATCACTTTCTGCGTTTTATCTGTGTGTATATTGGCTCCTCTTTGGCCAAGCTCCAGAGGTTGTCGTTTGTTATTGTGTTGGGCCAGTATATGCCACACATAATGCGAAGGCTTTTATTTACAAAGACTTGTAGCCGCTGCCTGATCAATTCACTGGCCAGCCAAGTCTTCCGTTAAAAGCCAATAAAAAATATTTGTGTTACATTTAAAATTTTATTGAAAAACGTTTTACATTATAAAATCTTTATAACTTGATTCCATTAGGGAGGCCGCTGTGGGGATTAAGTAAGAACATTTTGAATAAATAGTTGATTCTTACGTTGGTGACAGTCTTTGATCAACAAAATATGTCCTTACGTGCTGTTACCTTTTAACAGAGCAGCTCTTGCAGCAAACGATTTGATAGTTCGATCTCTTCAGCAACAAGATTGTACGTTATCTGGGTTCGATCATTTGTGTGACGGCCCTGTGTGCAAGGCACACAGGGCCGTTGATTGAGTTTAGGCACTTACGTACGTACTTATTTTAGTATATAGCCCAATTGCCGTTGCAATGTTGAGTTACTTGTCTGACAAATATTATAACTGTTAATTCTCTTACATCTCTGGCCTCATATGCGCCACAACGTGTGGGATTTATTTTTGCATCATTTCGTGTGCGATTTATGTTGCTGTTAGTTCTCTCTTGTATTTGTTTAGGGTCAGGAAGTGATTTTCCAATGATTAACTTTTTTCAATGATTTTAAATTAAGAAAAGAAAGACTAATATTATATATTGAAGATTGTTCTCATTTGATAAGAGTTTATTTAAGGTAAAAGATTTATTTCCTTAAATAAACTAAAATACCAACAACAAGTATTAAAGTATGATAATCATCATCAGTCTATAAAAGAAGTAACAAATTCTTAAATCTTTGGTAATCTTATATGCATACGAGTATAACAAAAAACTTCTTCCTTTTTTAACGTTGCCATTCACATGTGAACGATAAAATTATCTGATATTGCTTTGATGTCATTGCTACTACTGGCAAATGCTCATTGGCATTTTACGTATCACTTTTAGATGATCTTTCTTTTGATTCTCTCTCTCTCTCTCTCTTTCCCACTTCTAAAGTAAATTTTTCGTTGTTCATTCTTCATTCAATTTGAAGCTGTCATCATAGACAAAATAGTTTTTATCTTTAAGAAACCATCTCCGGTAGATATATTCGGGTTCTTTTTTGTTTATTTTTATCTTCTTGTCTTTATGGACTTTTTAAGATGTGATCTTAAGTCACAAAGATGTCATTGATGGTAGATTTAAATTGTTTTAAAGAAAAACATTTCGTTGATTCATTCACAAAAAGGGCCACCGGCGCTAGATGAATGTAGATGACAAAATTTGTATTAAGGTGTTTCTTTCTTTACTTTTATTTTGTAGGTTTTAATTTTTGTACATGTATTTGTGTAAATCAATTAAAGTAAAATGAAAGAAATGAGCTGCCTAGAAAATAAATTATTTCAAGGAGACATATATTACAGTTTAAACTATAATTAAACAAAAAACGATTTATTACTTTATAATTGACTAAAACTTTATATAAAATATAATAAAGTGTTACTTTATCTATTTTACTGTAATTAAAACAATAAAAAAAAACTAAGACTAAAAGGAGCTTCATTTTAACCACTAAATGAAGGACGATCATTAAATTAAGTGCAGAGGGTCATGAAAACTCTTTAGGCGTATGTTACTGTAGAGTGCATTTCCAATAATAACTCTTATTTATGTTATTCAAGCATCCATGAAAACTCATATTGAGAGCACAATAAAAAATACACAATTTTTTTATTAGATCATTTAGAAGTAAAGCAAGAAAAACAATAAAAAACATAAGCAACTCATCTGGACCAACCGCATAACAACTACAAAAACAAAACAAAAAACCTTTTACTTTGCACAAAAATGTTAAACCTGAATGTCTACTGTGCAACTGCAGCAGTAACGTCATCATCATACTCGTAACCATCAATATTGTCATCTTCCAGCTGATTTTCATTATTACAATGATAAGGAATAGCATAAAACAAGAGCAGTGGTGATGATAATGATGATGACGATCACATAGTTATACTATGTACTCGGTTGGCTCTGCTTCAAGAGCAGTATGACACATGTAACTATTTATGAATTGCTTACTCTAAACGACCGTCCGATCGACTGCACAAACGATCTAATGACCACCCAGTTTTTAAGCACCCCGCTTGGTTTGTAATGTTGTTTGTTGTTTTTTGTGCTGCTGAACAAAATTGTAGCGCTCCTGCTGCAGTAGATGCTGATTTTGTCGTAAGAGCTGTCAACATCCTTACAATCATCATCCTCTTCAATATTTTTTATTTCGTTTCAATTTTTTCTTCGTACTTTAACATTCTGTAATATCTATCAGTTTTTTTCTGTTCCTTGTTACTTTAGCATATTTTTACTCTTGACTGTGTGGTATTTGACCAGGCAATGTCAATGTATGCTTCAGTACACTGTCATGAATTTTTTTCTTTTTTTATAAAGCGTTGTTCACTTAAAATTCAGTTGCATAAAAGTTTTATTATTAATGTTAGCGACTAAATAGTTTTTAATCTCAATCTGATACTTTAGTAATATATATTGTTATTTTATGTTTTGCAACAAAAAGGCCCAATTCCAATGACGAGCTCTAATGAATTTGATAGTTAGTCCATGAATAACCAACACCCTATACAGGAGATTGGTGCATTGTTAGTTCTACTTTCAATATAAGGCTTCTGTTTTCTTTAATTGTTTGTTTTTTTTAAGGGTCTAGGCTCTAGAGTGTGACCAGATTTTTTGTGAACCGTACCTTATATGCAAACTATCGTCACTTTGGTTAACGCGGACTTCTGTGTGCATTCTGTATCTTCTTGTAGGTTTTCCTACTACTTTGTTTTTTCTCACATTGTCTTTTATGTTTTTTTAGACCCTCAATTCTGTCATTTTATCTTTTTATTAAGGGGTGTGTGTCTGTATTCGTGTGTGGGTTTTATGGGCCCCATGCTTCTCTGTTTCCCTTTCCTTTTGGCACTCATTGATTTACTGTATTAGTATGTGCTAGATAAGATTAAAATGTATCCTCAATTGTTGCAAAATGCTGAATTTTGAAGAGTGATTGAAAGAGAGAGAGAGAGAGAGATAGAAACAGCTGTTATATATAAAGTGGATTCAAGTATTTCCGAAATGCCGAATTGTCACTTTGTTTTTTTTAAGAGTTTTAAAACTATAAAATTGTGTTGTAAATGCTTATAAATAATTTAAGTGCCATTTTAAGTGCTTTGGTTTTTCTTTTTTTTTTTATGTAAAAAATTTATGAATTTTTGGTATTTTGAGGTAAATTATGCTTCTAAACAGCTGCTAAATGATGTTAAGTCTTATGATAAAAATAAGAGGGGGCACTTTTCATAAATAAAAGTGATGATTTAAAGTGAATTAGTAATCGAATTGAAAATTGTTTTAACTTTACCAGTAAAGAAAATTTATTCAATATAACTATTTGATGTTGCTCTGGGGAATTATTATGCAAAAATCTAATAGATTCTTAATGTCTTTGTCGGTTTTGGCTATTTTACCGAAATAGGAATTAATTCTCTTGCAGTAAATCAATGAAAATGCCATTAAAACCCCTGATTATCAATCAAATATTTTAAAAGCGTTTTGTATAAAAGTTTTTTTTTTAATTTAATGTCTCAGTCAGTCCCAGTTTTTTTTTTGTTTCTTTATAAAAGAAATAAGAAAAATTTCCTCTCTAATTACGCCAGCTGTGTTCTATTTCTTTACCGTTTGCGGTCTGCTGTCATTTATTTCGATCTATAATTCAATTATGTTTGTAGCTTCTCAGCTTTTTTTTTTGTTCTTTCAAACATCACACTTGAGCGCATGCGCTGCTGCCTTAAAAAATTATAATAATAACCCTTGTGTGTGTGTGTGTTTTTCTGTTTCGTCCAATTTTTGGGATCAAAAATATTTTTAAACCATTTTCAAGGGGTAATTAAACATTTAAGGTGTTTTTTTTTGGTTTTATTTCTTGTCTATCTTTTTTTTGTTTTGCTTGATTGACTTTTCTACTTTAATTTAATGTAAAACGTTTTTATTTAGTTGTTCGTTTGTTTATTATTGGGAGCAAATGGCGCTTGTAATATGTCAAAATAGGACATCTCTTGTTAAATGAAAAATACATAAAAATGTTTAAAAATTGTCGAAATTCCTCGTAAAATATTTTTAAAAGGTTCTTTATGTCTTGTGTTCCTGTTATGTCAATTAAATTATAATTTAACAGCTTTAGATTTTAAAATTGATAATACTACAATCAATATAGGAACTTTGGTGATTTTCTAGAAATTTTCTAAGAACAATTTCACTTTTAAGCCAAGTTTTATTACAAGTTTAATTGTTGACCTATTTTCATCTTTTTTAATCCTGCAATCGCTTTCTAACATTTTTAAGTTTTAATTGATGTCACCGTTACTGTACCAGTCAAACTTCCATTACCTTTCATCGCTTCACGTCGACGTTGTTCAATTCTAAAATAAGCACGACGAGTATCGTTTACAATAATCAAGCGTAAGCCCTTATAAAAGTATTAAATACATTTAAAACAATTGTCAAATTCGACGACGACGACAAAGTGAAACACGTATTCCCGAATAGCTGTTGTTGGCGATACTTTACAGCATATATTTTTTTAATTTGGCAAAAATCTAATTAAAAACATTGATTGTCTCTGTTTAACTGGTAACGGAAACCGCACAATGAAGTAGCAGGTCAAAATGAATAAAAATTTTAATCAAAATAAATCAGCGTTAGCACAAACATTTTACGCGTTGCTTAAGGAAAACAAGTGAACCAGATCGACTATTTAATATTGTCCGTAAAAGTCCAAGAGACCCCGAGATTTTTTAAAGTCACTACTTTTATGTAATTAAGTAACTTCTTACTATCAACAAATAAAGCAGCCCGTTAGATTATAAATCAAGAATTATATGAGTCATTAATTTTAAAATATTATACAGCTACTTGCTTTTAATAAGATTGATTGCATGGGCTTACAGAAGTCATTATCAATAATATATTATATTCGGCTTCCTAAGAACAAAACTAAGGTTTGTTCTTCTTCACTTCTGCACGTAACGTTTTACAGAAACACTTAAAAAAACCTTTAGAGTCGGTTTGAAAACCGTCATGAATTTCATAAACATCCGTCGAAAATAAAATTATTTATAATTGAAGTATGTTAACCCAAATGAGAATCATAATAACTTATTAAAGAGGCTCCTAACATTTTTTTTAACCAAAGTGTATGCAGCTTTTATATCTTATTACATATCTGATAAATAAGTTATTACGATTCACAATTTTACCTTGTTATAAGAAAAATACTTCTTAGTAATGCAGACGGCTTGTAATACATATTGAAAAGTATGTTGTTGAGTAAGAGCAAGTCTTACCCAGTTTTTGCTAGGTCGTTATGGAAAATCAGCAAAATCGACCTTAAAACAGACTATGTTGGCAAAAATTAATGGCTGCGTCTACTTTTTACCAACAACTTTTTTTTTGTAAAACATTACATTACAAGAAACCAAATGAGTAAAGTTTTAAGCATATACTTACTCTGCAACAAAAAAAAAAACAATTGACTGTCTGTCGTTATGTGTAAATGCTTTTCAAATATTAAGTATGTAGTTGGTGAAGGATTACTGAATGAATTCGGCGAATATAGCATGTACATAAGTATGTATATTTTACATAGCATATATGAATGTATAACATATACCTACATAAATATTAATATGTATGTTGCTTTTTATTATGAAATAATAAAATTATTTCCGCTTTTGAATTATGAACAATGCATTTATATCTTAAATATGTTAAATTTTTGAAAAATGAAAGATAATAAAATTATACAAAAAAATAATAGAATTCCCAAAATTAATTTTTCTTTTTTCAAATATGTTTCTCTACATTTTTAGGGAAACTGATAAAAAAATTAAATTATTAAAGTAAACAAAGTTTTTAAAAAAAGTATATGAAATAAATATACTAGCAACTGAAAATATTTATATGTATAAATATTTAATATCCTTGATATGGAACATAAAATGCTATTAAGATATTAAATCCCCACCGCACACACGCACACATGTACCATAACAACCTACTAGAAAACAGCTGCTGTTTTCTGATGGTGGCATTTAGAGCCATTTCGTATAACAACAAAAAGAAAACAATAAGAAAAAGAGGTCAAATTCAAAATAATACGACGGAATTGATAAAATTGTTGAAATAAATTCCAAAACTCCCAACTAAATAGAGATAAAAGTCAACAATTTAAAGGCTTTTATAGACTGCAAATGCCTGACAACATAAAAATAAAATTAAGCTGGGAACAGAAATTATGTCAGGAGCTAAAGACATACAAGAAAAAGAAAAAAATGCATAATAAAAACCAAGAAAAAACAGCAATATGATATTAAATTGTTAAATCCATATACATTCTTATACATACATAAGTAAATACGACCGGAATTACGTGGTGTTATACGATGTAAACCAAAGAAAGACACTTAGTTGTCAGTTTAAACTTAAACCTAAAACACATACTTACATACTTGCATACGTACCTTAAGTAAAACACCCAATCAGCCAACCAAACAGTCAGCCCGTTAGTCAGTCAAGGTACCAACCAGAATTTCAATTCACATCAATGCAGACCAACATTAAAACACATTATCAAGCAAATGCTGTCCATTACCGATAAGATTACTTCAAATTTTATAGCTGCTCTTTATTTTTTAATTTAATTAATTCAATTTTTATTCAAAACGAATAAACGTATGAAAGAATTAAAATAAAAAAAAGAAAACAACATAAATACAAAATAATGAAGATGATAAGACGAGAGACCCAGTCTATTGCCATCCATCCAGCCCTACGTTAAAGTAAGAGAGAAACTTCATGTGAAACAAAAGGAAAACCGTAAAAGTCAGAAAATCGTATTGTGAAATAAAGATGATTATAATGGTCATAATGTTCACTGTGCTGACGATGACGGCTATAATGTTGCCTGACAACATTATTCACTTATTGCACTAAGCCGCAGCTAAGAGCTTTAGAACGTAACGCTCTAGGTGCCATAGAGAGCCGTTAAAATAGGCGTTACACGTGTATATTTATTTCGTTACATTATTTCATGTTATTTACCAATGCGCCCTACAATGGGCAATTTTAGTAAGTTAATAAAATAAATACAAATTCATATGTATGTGTTTGAGGCTACGAGAACCAAATCATTATTGACTAATTAAAGGGTATTATTTTCCAATTAGAGCGATTTGTAAAAGTTGAACCTATATGGTGGTAAATACATATATAAATACACATTATTTTTAATCTTAATATATAAAATTCCATGGAAAAATGTTTTAAAGACTAACAGATCTTTTTATTTTATTTCTTTAATAAAATTTTTCTTAAAAAGTAAACTGTAACTTCTGTCTTAATAGAAAATCAATTAACTGTAGTGACCCTTCACCAGTCCTTTCAACCTGTCTCCGACGATTAAAATCATAAAGGAAATAAGTTTTAAAAAATAAAATTTTGAAATAATTTGTTGTAATTTTTTTATTGTTGTATTTCAGTTAAAAAGAAACAAACAAACAAAAAACGAACATTAAACACTAATTGATGCCGACCTCTACGGTAACTCCCCAAAAATGATGTTTATTCTTTTTATGTCTCACTACTTTGAATCATTGGGTCGATCATACGTATAAACGTCTATTCAACAAAATCCAACGGAAAATAAAAAAAAAAACAAAAATACATATGACGAAATATGTATGTATATATTTTAACGGCAGCATTCTTATGCCATGTTGATTTTAATATACTGACCTGATGATACTGTTGTTGTTGTTGTTGCAATGCATGCTTTGCTCTTTGTGCCAGAAAGTATTTTCAAAACAAAATCCTTAAAAGAGTAAAAAAAAACACTGTCGATTTAATTTAAAACGATGATCATGATGATAAAATCTGAAAATATTGTGGCTTAAATCGATTAGTGAGCGCCTAATCAGTGCTTTCAATCTACTCATGTCCATTCATTTGTTTTCATCATCACGATCGTCGTCATCATCATCATCATCACATCAGCAGTATTACCAGGGCTTGGTAATGCTTTACAAAGATCATCTCATTTTGTTGTATAATGCTGCTTCATATATTTAGTGATAATGTTGGAATTCATATAAATCAGAGTTTCCCAATGAATGACAAACGGAATGACAAATTTATATATACCCTTATCACCTTAGGTGAAAGGTATAATTTAAAAAAATTGCCTCCTATTCGCTTCTCACTTTTCCTATATTACCTTGGCTACTAACTATCAAAAGCTATGTATTAATTAATGTTCGACTCGTTCGTCGTAATGTTCGTCGTTGTAATGATCTCTTCATGGAAAAATATTGTTTTTTTTTTATTAAATTAATAGTTGTATCAATTATTATACTATGCAGGTATATAATTAAATTTCAAACTACTTTTAAGCAATAAATTGAAGAAAAATATATGTTAGTTTTTTCTGTGTACTGAAATTGTTGTTGTTTAATTAAAATATTAATATAAAATACTTAAATGTAGATATACATCTATTTTTTTCTCAAAACGCATTTCTAATTTTTTTCATTAGTAAATAACTTCCGTGCGAAGCCGGTGCTCTCAGCTAGTTTTTATATAAAAATTGAAAATGTGCCAAAAAAAAAAGTTTATGAATCACTCACTGTTCTTAAAGATCAGATCTAATATTTGTTCATGGCTTAAAGTGCCACAATAAGTTTGACTGACCACTTTATTCGTTTCATTTCATTTCGTTAAAAACTCACTCTCATATCTTGTGCTTCATTGATTCATTTAATAAATTTTTATGCTTTTTAATTTGTTATTATCGTTGTTGTTGTTCTTACATTTTATTTATTTAATTTCCATACATTAAAAGGTTTTAATTCTCACATTAACTCCACACGATCTCACACGCACACACGGCGAGTGATCATTTCACCATGAATACAACAATTTAAAAGAATTTACCATCGTTTGAAAGTTGAAAAACTAATGAATGAATGGATGCATGGAATGGAATGCATTCAGGCATGCATCGAACCATATACGTACATTCATATGTATGTGATGTTGTGGTTTCCTATAATGTTGTTGTTGTTGCTGTTATTTTTATTGTAATTTTTCAATTCTACTGGCGCTTCTTTTTGCTTGTCATCGTGTCATGTTTTATACATTTGACTTTTTATTCTTCATTTAATTCGTTATTGTTGCTTATGTTTCTATTGTTATTGTTTTATTTTTGGCTTTTCGGTTGCGTTTCTTCTATGAACTATGGGATACAATTTTTTATACCCTTCACACACACACATG
>NDXZ01138687.1:4537-14795 GCA_003055125.1 Paykullia maculata | reverse complement strand
TAAAGCCCGACAAATCATTCTGACTTTTAATTTAAAACAAATGAAATTTTTCTATTAAAATAAGTGCTGTTTCACACTCATCAAGTCAAGTCTGGGTTTTTTTTTTGGAGAAAGAGGTAGAGAAGTATGTTCTCATGATCAGGGGTGTCAGATGATTTTGGCAAAAAATCGGCATGATCGGTAGTTTAATTTTAAAAAATCGGCACAAAATCGGTAAATTAAAAATTTACAAAACAGAACAATAAAGCATTAACTAAAGTTTTAAACCTTAAAAAAGTAATATAAAAATTAATAAAAACAAACGTTTTGCAAATAAATTGAAGTAAGTTTTTAAAAGTTTTTTTTTAAATGTTGTGTATATATATTTTATAGATACATATTTAAGTTTGACATATTTATTGAATTTTTTTTTTTTAAATATCAGCATGAAAACAGTTTGAATTATTAAATTTTAGATAATCTTTAGAAAAAGAATTCCTTGTAAAGATTTATTTTCCAGGAAACATCGAACTTTTGTTTTAATTTGGTTGACTTGACTAAACATTTTTTCCACTTCTTTCAAAAATGCACAAATTTAAACTCTCTGAATTAAGAGTCTAAAACTTCTTTTTCAGAAATTAAGTTAGGAAATTATTTTAGATTTTCCATAAAGGATGATTATTGTCCTTTTTCATTATTTTGTTAGGGTTAATCATATTTAAAGATTTATGTTCAAAATCAACACGTTTTAATATTTGATTTGCAAGTTCTATAAAAAAAAAAAGTTATTTACAATTTTGTTATTTTCGCTTTTGTTAAAGCCTTGATTATGATATTCACTCTTTAGCCAATAAGCCCAAACAAATCTCATCAAAATTCAAAAATTCTTTATGTTCATAAATTCCGTTAAATAAAATACTTAACACAGTTCTTTCACAGAAGATTTTTCCTTTGGTTGTATAGGATGTTTTTTTTCCCCCTAGACTCAGTTTGAAATATTCTGTTAATATTAAAAACAGTTTCAGGAATATATTTTAAAAAAGTTAAATACATAAATGTATATTTAATTTGATTCGTTTACATTTTTATAATAATTTTTGCTGTATCGATGTAATAAACATTAACAACAAGTGAAAAGTAAATTTTTAACGTCTCGTAGATATCTATTCTATATGTATTCTAACAACTACTTTTTCAAGCGATAGCCATCTGGTTTGACTTGGATGCAGTAAGTTTTTTAGTTTTTTTCTATCAATTTTGTAATGGTTGAAATTGATTGAGTCTTTTTGGACTTTTTGACACATAATTGCCTTTTGTAACATGTCTCTTGCTAGTTACTGTGTTTTAAGAGTTTATCGAAAAATCTGCATTTTTGAAGCAAAAATCTGCAAATCGGACACTTAGATAATTTTGAGACAAAAAATCGGCAAAATACCGATAAATCGGCAAATATGGCAGGCCTGCTCATGATACAAACAGTTTGATAGCCTCAAAACGCCAGCTGATTTCTTAGCTGGCATCGTAGCTGTTAAACTCCATACAAAGAAAAAGAATTTTTTCTCTTTTCTTAACATCGTAAATGTCAAACTTCATAGAAAAAAAAAATTTTTTTTCTCCGAACTCAGGCTACCTGATTTATTGTATCACATCTGTACTCTTTTCCATTTGCTCTTCCTCTCTCTCCTAAAAACTCAGACTTAACGTGACTGGACTTGATGTGAAACGGCACTAACAAAAATATTTTTACGAGTCAATTTAAAACCAAAATGAATTTGCGTGTAAAGAGCTTATAAACTGATAAAATTTAATATTTAAATTTGTTTATATACAACCACATGTTTTCATAAAGAAGTTAATAAACCGTCAATCACTGCCCAATTAAACTGTTTCTTTAGCCTAATTTTTACCCCTAAAACAGTGGTGGAGAAATATAAAATATTTAAATTAACGCTTGTGTGTGAATTAGCAAAAAAACAAACTTTAACCAGATGCTATTCGTTCTCAAACTAAAAGTATTTTTCAAATTTCCTGTTTAGAATTTTGCTTCTTATGGTAATTTTGTTTAACAATTGTTTTATTTTTCAATTACAAAAAATTACAACAAGAAAATTATTTTTTATGGTTTTTTGCATATTTATTTTAACAAATTACTCTCTCTCTCTCTCCTCATAAACATTTTTTAAGTATCTGCGTAGCGTGATATTACTTTTGTAAGGGCTTAACATCAACAGAGTTTTATGAAGTAACTATGTTCATGGCATGTAAATTGACTTAAATAACCCCCACTTTGTGTGGATACTTGTGTTCAATAAACACAAAAAAACGCTAATTTTTTACCTGTCAAAAGATTTAAGAGACAAAAGGCGCATTAACGAAATGTAAAAATAATTTATAAACAATATCTGATCTGATCGTTGTCTTCTTTGTATTGTGTTTTCTCAAAGAACACTTTAGCAACAATGGCAACACCTGAAGCGTCCACAGAAAGAGAAAAAACGAATATATAGTTTACGTTTTGTTCTGGCAACATTGAGGCAAAGGCAACATGTGTTTTAAAAAAAAATTTGAAACAATGAAAGAACTGAATTAAAATGTACATAAACAGTGGGAGCCATAGGAATAAGTACTGAAGTCAATGCAAATATTTGTAATTTTCTGATTGCTTTTTTCCATAAATATTTTATTTATAGAAAATATTCGTTTCATTCTTTGCTTTACTTTGTTCCTTAATTGAAATGTTTGTTTGTAATTCATTTACTTTACTTAATCTTCTTTATAGGTTTCTACAGATTTGTTTATTTTTGGTTTTCTTAAATAAATGAAACGTTTGTTAAAAAAAAAGAAATTACATATTCTGTTTCAAAACTAAAATAAGAAAACAGAAGAGATCTAAAACTATTATTGCTACTGCTTTATGGTTTTAAAAATAAGTAGTAACAAAGAATACAAAACATTAAACCAGTACAAAAGCAATTAAACCATTTTCTCTTTTCCATAATCAGAACATTTTTTATTCTATAGAAAAAAAAACTATAAAAATAAAAATATTGTGCAACAAACTTTTTCATTAAAAAATTTTGCACAGAGAATAAATATAAAAAAAGTCCATCAAAAGCGGAAACTTCTGTTTTGTTTAAAATGTATAAAAAGGAGACGACATTGCCTTATTTTTGGCATAAAATGCTAAAGTATATTTGTTATAGAACTTTATGAAAAATTGTTTCTTGTTGGCATTATTTGCTGGCAAATAATTTGTAAAAAAAAAATTATGAAAAAAGTTACAAAAATTGATGAATTAATTAACAACAATGAACTAAATCTGAAAGCTTTTGTAGTTTAATTAATATTTTATGTAGTTGGCAAAAAGGAAATACAAAACTATTAAGTTTGTTTGTCCAAAGAGAAATTGTAAAAATTTATGCTTTAAATACTATTTTTGCAGTTTTCATTTTGTGAGGATTTGGCAGGCCTCTTCATAGTTTTGAATGAAACATGAAGTCATTGTATATGCAATATATTAAATGATTTCATTTACATTTTGGAAATTTTTTTTATGTAAAAAAAAGTAAGAAAAAATTCGTTTTATATTTATTTCATTAATTTTTTAATACCTATTTTCAATTTATTATTTACTTTTGAAGTAAGAGTTCTCATCTTGAAAATAAAAATTAGTAAAAAAAATGCCTAAATATACGAAAATACTCTTAACTTGATCACTATTGTCTACTCAGGGATAGGGATGGCAAACGGGATCAGATTTTCTTAAAACGCGGGATTTGAAATATTTGATTTAAAACAACGGAATCCCTTAAAGGATCGGAATTATTCGGGTTTTTGTATTAATAAATTTTATAAGTTCATTGATTAACTTTTAGGATTTTAATTTATTTCTAATGATGTGTTAGTATTAAAAAAATTTTAATTTATGAAACAAATTAAATTGATTTAAAAATTAAAGAATTAATTTCATAATTAAAAGTAAAAGGGAAGTAACATGTAATAAGCCGTATTCCTTAAAAAGCTACTTAAAAAAATTAATGCATCTAGTGTGACATCCGACATTGTAAACATATGCTGCCGATTAAAATCACGTTCGTATTCAACATTTGTGGTATTGTTAAATTAGTGCCTCTTGAGCCATTTGCAGTAAACAAATCAATTTCTTTAAAAAGATTTAAATCAATATTTTCGATCATTATTGATTTTATTGTATTATTAAAAAAAAAACCAGGACGGCAACAAGGGAATGGATTGACAGAATGTACAAATCCCCACATTAATAAATATTGGAAACCGAGCTATTCTACCGTATATCCGAAGTAAGAGTTAACGCTAACTGTATTGCACTGATACCGGATCGACAACCCTGGTCAAACGGAACCCTAGGGCAAATGCCTGCAGGGACGTGCTGCTACACGGATGGATCCAGGGCGGAGGGAAGAACAGGACTGGAACTCTTTATTGAAGACCCGGAGACCGAGATCTACTTCCGCCCTCCAGACCACAACACGCTTCTGCAGGCAGAGGTCCGGGCAATAACGGAATGTTTGATCTGGCTCAGGACAAATACTGCGCCTACAGACGTAAACATCTTTACTGATAGTCAAACGTCGATAAGGGCGATAATGTCCGATGCGACCAAATCTGGAACGGTATTGGAATGCAAGCGAATGATTAACGATTACTTAGAAAATGACCAATTACAGTTCATTTGGGTACCTGGCCATTGTGGTGTAATTGGGAATGAACGGGCACAAGAAAACTTCGTGCAGTAGAGCTAGAGAACTCGAAACCCTTCATGGCAAAGGCTGAGTTAAAGGATTGGGCAGAAAGAACCCACAAGGAGTAGTGAAACAGTTGGAAGAATCACTAGAGTCCTATGGGGTAACCCTGAGGAGGATAGGGCAAGGAAAATCCTGAATTTAAGGAAACCAGAACTGAGTAGGTTGATGGGTGTACTGACGGGACACTCCACCTTACAAGCACACCTTCACCGGATAGAAGGGGTGGAGAATAGTGACTACAGGGCATGTTGAGAAGACATCGAAACGATGGATGACATTGCCCTACTTTTACATATGCAAGGGCCAGGCTTAAGTGTATGTCCTAATAGACATGACACCCCTCGAGGCTCCTCCTGTCGACCTTCCTACCTACCGACTATTTGCGCAAAAATCCTGGGACTCGATATTCAGGATTTCGTGACTGTCACCCTACTCAGAGATGAAAAATTTAAATTGATTTATAAAATAAGAAGAACCGGCTCATTTTTTATAATTTTTAAATCTCAAATTGCTAAAATTGATGTTTAACAATTTTACAAGCTTAAGTAAATTCAACATTTTTTTATTTAAAATTTAGTAAATTAACTCTGAATTATTTAAACTTTTAAAGACGTGCTATATAAAGAAATTAACAACATTTTAGGTTACTATACCAATTTCAAATGACTTTATTTAATTAATTACATGTGTCAAATTTTATTAAATTATCTTTAAAACCATATATACAAGAAGAGTTTATTTAATAAAAAAAAATAGTTTTTCAAAAATTTTTTAAATCTATCCCTTGTGTGAAGGAAATGGACCAAAACTTCATACAAAACGCATTTTTGTTTATATTCAAAAAATTCCGTTGTCACAACAAATACGTTTTCTCTGTTGAGAATTCCTTAACTTTTGTTATGCTCTTAAAAATACTGGGCTAAAAAATTAACATTTTCTTTTTATTTTTATTATGTTTTCCAAATGCTAAAATATTTGAACATTTAAAATTTTATAGCACAAAAATATTTTTACCGTTTTCCATTACAATTACTTTTAATATATTTCGTATTAATCCTTTTAAATATGGCTTTTAAAATTTAATTAATTTTCAATTTTAATACCATTGCTGATGCTGGATGCTTTGGCTGCTGCAATTTTGTTTGCTAGATTTCTCATGTAACGTAGATACAATAAATATCAATAAATTATTATGTGTAAATATTTAATGTTTTGATGCAGGAAAAACATATAGTGCGTGCTAAAACGCGTGGCACAGCTTAAATCTCGTGAAAAACGTTAATAGAAACAAGGCTAATTATTACAATAAAAAAATGTTTGTTAAAGTGAATTTTATCACTTCAAATGGTGCGCTACCTTAAAAAATCTCTATTAAAATGTTTCTTAAAATCTGTTAAAAATTTGGTTAATATTTTTAAGGACAAGTTTTTCGTATGTACACAAACAAATATCCTTTCAATATTTCCAATATTTATTACTTTTGTTGCCCACTATGACGCAATAAAACTATTTACTTTAATACGTTCGCGAACAAATTTTTGCTTAAATAACTTCTATAACATAAAAAATACCCATAAATCTTTTATAATACATTCAATTTTTTTTGACACACATACATACACAAAAGAGAGCTGTAGTATAAATATTAATCCGGTGATTTTTTTTTTCTTTTTTCCCTTTCTTTTACATTATTTTTACAGCACATGGTGCAAGCTAGTGTTGCGCCATATCCAGGCGCACCAACTGGCTATCCACCAGCACCGGCTCAAGTACAACCAACTACAGATGGCTTAAGCATGTCTGTGGGTAGTGTCAAAAATGATGCTCTAGCACAGATGAAATCTGATGGTTCAGCTGCTGCAGCAGCAGCCGCCGCTGCAGCAGCAGTTGCTGCTAATAATAATACAGGTGCCAATAACACAATTGCTGCTAGTGTGGCTGCCACAACTGCAGCCGCTCAAATGTATATGCAACAAAAAAAGGTATGTATGATTGTCTGTCTGCCTGTTAACTTCTTTTGCATTCTTTTGCTTTAAAATATATAAATTCTTCATCTTGTTTTTTTATTGTTGCTATTATTATTTTAATTTTTATACTATTTTTTATTTTTTTTTCTTTTTCTGTACTTTTCTTTGTTTAAACATTTAAAAACCATCACATACAAACATGCTTTATGTATCTTTATACATATATATTTATATATTAATAACAAAAACTGGTATCGGAAATGGTTTTATGTCATACAATTGTATATAAATTCCTCTTTTTTTTGGGTTAAAAATTTATTGTGTTTTTCTGTTTTAATAATAATCAAAAAAAAAATTTAGAATTGAGGATGGCATGTTTTTTTAATACAAAAATAAAACTAAAATGTCTGCATATCTCGTCATAATTGTTTTTTTAGCATAAAAAAATCAATCAATATTTACATTTGTCCATAGAAAACTTTTTTATTATTTATTTTTTTTTTGTTTTGTCTTTTTCTGTTATTTATGAAAAATGGTGCATTTGTTTTAGTCTTTTTGTCATGAATTCATTAAACTTATTTATTTATATTATGTTTAAATGCTTATTCAAAGAATTACTCATACACTTAATTACTGTCTCATTTGTTAAACTGAGAATGTTTGATCGTATTTTAAAGGAGCCAATAAATACGAAAAACATGTATTTGATGATGTTGATGATAGAATTAATCTAAAAAATTGTTATCCAAATTCCATATACTTATACATACATACATACATCACAGACCATGAACAGAAAGTTTAACGAAAATAGTTTATACAAAAATTAATAAAACAAATAAAAGTACAAACATTTCTTATCAATAGAGAATTTTTAAAAAATATCATCTAAATATGCTGATAATACAAAAGTTCTTAAAAATTAAAACAATTTCTGTAAACAAAATGTTTATAAAATTTTCTATAAATTTTTGATCAATAAATTTCTTTAACTAAGAATTTATTGAATTTCAAAGAAAAAAAATAAGAAAGAAAATTTATTTAAAAGTTCCATAAAAGAAAAAAATTTATCAAAGAAATAAAATTAGAGCGTTGCGTTGAATGGCGTCTAGTTTTTACGCCGAAGTAACCTACCTAAATAAGAGCGTAAAATTGTGTCATGAACAGTAATGTTTACTTAACTTTAAAACAAAATTTAACCAAATAAAAATGAAATAGTGAGAAAATCGCTAAGTTTGAAGTGAAAATCGCTAGATTGATATAAAAATAGCCAAAATGGCATTAATTTTTAATAATAACACAACCTAACGCGCAGTCAATATCGGATTTTTCAATTGTAAGGCGCTGACGCCGCGCTATTTCGGTTTGCTTCATACAATTCGTATGGACATGAAAATTTTTGACAGCTACACAACGCTTAGCGCTCTGATTTAGGTTTGGCTGTTATGGAGTTTTGGCATTAAAAACCAGAAGACATAAAAAAACTGCTTTGTTACGATTGTACGCTGCAATGGGCAGGATGTATGTATAAGATTCGGGGCAGCTGAAAAAATCTTTCTCAATTGTTAGAAGAATATGTACATTCCACAATGTCGCTTTTTGAAATAAATATAAATAAATTATTAACTTCCACATAACAACTGATCAGATTTTTTTGAAACTTTTCAACATCGATAGTTAAGTAATTAGAAAAAAAAATGTGTACAAATATGTAGTTTAACCTTAAACAGCGCATATAGGTCCAAATTTAATATTTACGCGGCCAAAATTGAATTTTAAAAAGTAAAGATAAACACATAAAATAACACGTTTCTGGGTAGAAGACCGTTCTGAGAATTCTCACCGAACCCTATCACCTATCTGGGATAAACCGCGATCGCATACAGGCAGTTGGAAGTAGAACGTCAACCGGTGACCTCGTTTTTGTTGTTTAAAGTTATAAAGCAAACATAAGTTGCAACGTTTATATTTTTTTTCCTGTGCCAGTTTTTGAAGTGAAAGTAATGGATCCCAATAACCCAGATATGATTCTTTATTGTTATTATTGTTTATTAGCCAGAATACATAAATCAAATAATTCGGTAGTTTCAAACACATGCTGTTTTTTTAGATAAATTTTAAAGTAATTTTCAAATTTAAAGGTTAATTTGTTGTATTTCTCGATAAGATGCGACCATCATTTTTATTTTATATTAAAGTACAATCCTTGAACCAAAAAAGGACACAAAAATTGGCTGCGGAAGAGTGCAGATGACAAAATTGGGGACCTTTTTAACCCATATCGTCCCAATGTTCGATTATTTGAACAGTTGCATGTGTTTTTATATGTTTTTTTTTTTAATTCAAACTCAGAATTTTTGTTTCTTTTAATTCGATATTGTAAGGGGTTAGCTATAAATGTAAACTTAAGACTTCTTACCCGCTGACCTCCCCCTTTTGTACAAAAAAGAGGAAGAAAAAACTTTGAAAACTAAAAATCATGTGTAAAAAATAAAAATATTTAAAAAGTAAAAATGTAATGTTAATCAAAATAAATACTCATATAAGACATATAATAACACGCAGAAATGATAAAAGTGAACAAATAATTTTGGCCGCGTTACAGTGGGAAAAAGTTAAGCACTCCAGAGGAGAAAAATTGTATGGCACTTATAATTTTTGCAAGTATTACTTGTTTTAAAACTTGTAATTTATGCGCATGAAGTTTTTGTTTAAACCTGTATTTGGTAATAATTGATCTCGTATGGTTTAAGATATATTTAACTTTACAACAATTAATTTGAAATTATACAGAGTTTTAATGAAACCCAATTGCTGTCGGAATTGCATATAAAAAGCGCCAAAAAAATGACGACAGTTTGGTTTTATGCTCAGAATATTATAAATATAATTTAAACATTAAACCATTAGTTTTTGTTTTTTAAACCTGTTTCGACAGAATTTAGATTTCATAAAAATTTATCTTTTTTATTGATTTTTAATATCTTTTTTTGTTTGTTTCTCAATCTTATAAAAGATTATTTTTGCATTTATTATTCTAAAAATTTAACGGCTTGTTATTGAATTTAGTGTTATTTATTTAACCCACTGTACGTACGTTCTTATAAAAAGAACGCTTGCCGCAAATTTTTCTGTAAAACTAGAATTTACCGAGACTCTTTAACAAAACAGAAATAATGAAAAATTCCGTAAAAAAAATAAATCAAACTTGAAAAAATCGAAAGAGGGGCTGAAATAAGTAATTACCATGATCGCTTACAAATAGGATTTTGTAAAGTCATTACTTTAATGTCATTACGTAACTACTTACTATTAATAAATTCAGTAGATCTTTAGACTACAAATCAAGAATTTTACTTTTAAAATATTATATAACTACTTGATTTTATAAAGTAAAATATCCAATTGATTGTATTGGCTTACAGAACTCATTATCAATAATGCATTAAAATCGGCTTCTTGAGAACGAAACTGAGGTTTGTTACTATTGTATATAAGGCTTTACAGAAATACTTAGAAAAAGCCTTT
>NDXZ01138681.1:2505-14495 GCA_003055125.1 Paykullia maculata | reverse complement strand
AGAAATGATGACTGCTTAAACAAAAAATTCAAAATATATTAGTTTAGTGAAAAGAATTTAAGAAACTTTTTGAAATTTTAAATCGTATTTACAAAAAGTAAATATTCTCAACACAAGGTTTTACACAATTGCAGGTAAAATAGAAAAAAAAAATAAATAAATATAATAAATTGGTTTAAAATAAAAAACCAATTTCTCACCTAAAATTAAAAAAACTATTTTTAAGAATATTTTTTGCAGCCAATTAAAATATATATTTTAACTGCCAATACATTTTCTACACTCTGTCTTTATTATATATTAATTTTGTATATCACATATCACAAAAATATTTTAAAAAAATTTTAAACCATTAAGCCGGAAATATTTTTTTCCAAAAAAATGTAGAAGAATTACCCCAATTTCCGGTAAAATGGGAATTAAATAATAATAGCATTCACTGTAGTGATACAAATTCAGCAGAATTATTCTACCAATAATAAATATATACATATACATACATACATATACTCGCACACTGATATGCATACATAAGTACCAAAAAAAGTATACTTATACTTCACAGAGATGGAAGATGAAAATATTTTTTCAATATTATAAAACTTTTTCAATTTTAAGGTACTCAAAACTTTATTTTTTAGCTAAAATTATGTTAAATGTATAACTTGTTCACACATAGTTTAAAAAAATCGAATGAAAAGTGGCAGTAAGTTTAACTTATAATAAAGCCACTCAAAGTTAAATACGTCATCTTGTAGCTTCCTAAAATCATTTTTATAGAATTTGATGTTAATTTTTTTAGGAAAGCCTTTGTTTCATCACTTAATTTGGAAATAATTTGTTTATCTTTTGTTTACGTTAAACTGTATTATTAAGATACAAATGAAACAAATATCAAACATTTAATTAAAAATTCCATTAAAATGATTTTTTTTTCTCTCTTAACAAATAACTAGCAATGAACTAACAATATTGGAAAACCACTGATTTTTAATAATTTTTTGGTATTCTAAATATTCTCTATGAGTAGAGCTATAAAATTATATATAATTGACTTAAGATATTAAAGATATTAATAACAATTTTTTTATTATTTTTTATACAAATTTTAAGATGATAAAATTATTTTTAAAATTTGCTTAATATATTGTTTACGTAATAAATAAAAAATTGGGACATATGTATTTACAAAACATTAAACGAATTTTTCATACAAAATTTGTTCAATAAACTTAAACATTTGTTATAAATATCTTTCTGACTGAACAATTGTTTGTGAAGTACATTTTACATTTTTATTTTTAAACTTTAAATAGTATAAAAAAAAACGATAATTTTAAATTTTCCATCCCTGATACTTCCTTTATTACACCGTATGGTCTGTGAAAAACCAAACAAAACCAAAACAAACAAATGACATAAAGTGAAATGAAATGAAACGAAAACAAAAAATATTGAATGAGTAGGGTTGGACGGGCATATAAAATGAAAGGTACGAATTCTGGGACGAATTATATTTATTTGAAAATAAATCTGAAAAAGTTCGTAGAGAAATTCACTTCACTTTAATGAGATCATCAACATAAATTTAATAATGATATCAAAACTTTAAAGATTATTGAATGCAAACTATTAAATTTTGTCATCTTAAATATTACATCATTAATCCCCGATTTTATTTATTTTTTTTACATAAAAAAATACAACCACAATCACACCAACTTTAACATCGTAATTTTATCTATGTGTGAGAGTAATTTACGAACATGATTTCGTAAGAGTAACTTGTTTTTGTTTTAGTATTTCTTTTATATTTTATTTCCACTCTGCTTTATTAGCACACAACATTAGCAACGAGCAGCATTCGGGTCTGGGTTAGTAGGTAAACGAACGACATATGAATTTGAGTTCTCCTTTTTTCTTCTCTTCTTCTTTTTTCTAATTTTGTGTTTGTTATTGCTTTATTTTGTTAAGCTCTTCTTCGTTCTCTGTATTTTTTTCTTTTGACAGTAATTTATAGCTGTAGTTGTAATTGCTGCTGGTAGTTAGTTTTTGTTGTGGAAATGCTCTAACACTTCTCTGTTTTGTTAACAAAAACGAAGTTCAACGTATAGGTAGTTGTAGTCATACAATATTTACAGAGACGTGCCATGAAGGCTTTTGGAAAGGTGTTTTTGAATTGTATTAAGTTTTAAAATAAAGTGTACACTGGTACCAAGTCGTGAACGTAACTTCTTATTCCATTAACGTTTTTTTTTCTTTTTCACTAAGAAAAAGATAAGTTAAAGATTTTAGATACATATTTTTCGTTTTAAAAGTTGTTTTTAAACAATTTTCCTATTTTAAAAAAATGTTTAAAAGTTTTACCGCCATATTCATAACAAATTTTTAAGTTTATTAAACAAATTTTGTATGAAAATTTTGTTCAAAAAACCATCAATAAACTTAAAAATTGTTTATGAATGTGGGGTTTTATTTTAAGGTGATTTTATTTGTAAAAAAATTTAACAAAAAAATTGATTAACTTTATTTTTTTTAAATTTTTGTTAAATATTTTAATAGTTTTTTAATCTTTGATCCATTTTCTATTTTCTAAAACTTATTGATAGTCTATAGAACATTTTTGAAAAATGTTCTATTTTGTTCTTAAATTTGGTAAATTTTTTATTTTAAGAAAGCTTAAGTAAAATTTTCTATACCTAGAATATTTTTTCTATTTTGAAAAAATTTGTTGATGAATTTTCTTTCTTTAAAAAAATGTTTGCTAAATATTTCAGTTTTAAAAGGATTTTTGAAAAAAATTCAATTTTTTTTCTTTGTAGCGTTCTAATGTTTATTTCTGTGATGTGCACATAGTTCTTTTTTTTCATTTAATAATTGCAAACATCTTTACTCCTAAAAAGGATTGCCACTGATTGTTTATTAGTTTGATCCCGTACGGTATTGGAAACAAGTAATTTGAACTGTGAGAGACTTTTCGAAAAATGTAACAATTTTCTACACTTTTTCGTTTAAAAATAAAGTGCAAAAAGTTTTTTTTTTATAAAACTCTTAATTTTTAAAACTTTTATATTTATTGCAAAACATTAAATAAATCTCTTATTTTTAGAAAATTTCAATAAATTTATTTTTGTATTGAGAAAAATTTTTAATTTATTATCATTTTATAAAAAATTTTTAATAAATTTTAAAATTACGAAAGATTTCCAAAAGGAGCTCGTTAAAACTATAACGATTTTTTAGTGCGACCCCACTGGTACCTCATATAGTATATCCCTACTTCCTTTAAAAACCAAATTCAATTCACAATCATATGTACAGACATACATACATACAAACACACAAACATACACACACTCATATTCTCCTAAATAAATGTATGCTTAGAAATAATCTACAGACACCCGCTTCCAAAGTAAAATCTATTTTGGTAGCTTTTTTTTGTATGTGTTTGTGTGTGAATAAATATGCGTATGAGTGTATATACTATTGCCCAGAACAGTCGAGTGACAACAAAATAATTAACCATCAAATGAAGTCAGGATATATTAACTTTTCTTAATTATTTCATAAATAGTTTTTAGTAAAAATAATAATATGTTTTATTTGGTTTTATAAGGAGAGATAATTCTTTTAAAAAAAAATTTTTTTTTGTTCCAAGATATATATAACATTTTTTCTTCTATGAAATCTAATGGATATTGAAAACAAAATAGTTTTCTGGGGCCTAATTCTGGCATTCGATAGAGATCGAGTGTTCTTCGAACGTGCGAGTTTTTTTTACTTTTGGTGTAGGAATTCCAATTGAACTCCATTTGGAATTGTTAAATTTCGATCGCTATCGAATTAGGTCCCTGATTTACATAAAACCATTTAAAATTAATTCTCGGAAAAATACCCTCTAAATGTAGGCAACACAAAACTAGAAACCGAAAAATTCCTTTTTCTATTCTTCAATGGCCACTGACTGTTAAATTATATGTAGGTATTTGTGTAACATGCAAACACATACACACACATTGTGTATATTTACGTCAAAATTCTACCACTCCATCCAATTCTGTATACAATATAAAGTTTGTGTTTTCTGTTTTACTTTTTTTTTTTGTTGGTATTTGTTGTTATACGAAAATTATAGTAACAACAACAGAGCAAGCAAATGTCTGCTTCTGACGGTTTACTACTTGATTTCGCAATAAAATGCTTTCAGTATTTTCAAGCTTTTTCAACAGAGAACATACACAAGCAAAACAAAGTTGAGTTGGACATAAAAAAATAAGGCACAAAATAAGGATAAAATTAGAAAAAATTCTAAATAAAATAATATTAAAAAGCAACACGGCTGCTATCAAAAATATAAAGTGTGTTTAAAAAAACGCAAAATAAAAATTTTAATTTTTAATATAATGACACAGCAAAGATTAAAAAAATAGAAAAAGTTCTAGCTAATGGCAAAATAATAAAATAGAAAAAAAAACGCGATAAGAGAAGCATTTAAGTGCGTTAAGATTAAAGGCATAAATTTAAGCCAATACATGTACATGCACACTACACTACTACTACTACTAGAAAATCACCCTCCACCCACTCACACTTTGTCAATTTATTTACTTAAAATTATAAAAAAAAACATTTTTAACAAATTTAAAAAAAATTTATTTTTAAAAAAAGAAATAATAACTCAATCCTAAAACATTTAATTAAAAAAAAAACTTCAGCGGTTTAACTAATAATCGTTTGGCTGGTAAAATTATTAACATTTCTAATTGATTCTCCAGAGACCTAAGCCGCTTTAAAGTAAGTAAAATATTAATATTTTATATAAAGGAAAAACATAACACAGAAACATATAATTAAGACAATCATTAAAAACACTTTAATTCTTCCTTTCTGCAAGTAGGCGAACGCTGTCTTTAAACAGTTAATAAGTTTCCAAATTATTTTTATATGTTAATAGTAGCGCTGGACATACTTTCTCTCAACAAACAACGCATGCCATGACGCTGTGTTCATTACATAGATTGTTCCGCTAATTAAAGATTGTAATGACAAAATTTTTCTTCACGAGGTTTTGAAGACCTTCAAAATTAGAATTTATGCTTGAAAAGGGGCGAACAGAAAACTAAATAAAATATCTAAAATAATTTGTATTTAGAACAAACAACAATGACTAACATGTCATGTTGGCTGGAAAACAACATCAACACAAAACTGTTATATTTGTTGTGCAACAAGTGAGGAATTGAATTCAGTGGGTCGAATTAGTAAAGTCAAAAAATACAGAATCTTTATAGTTTAGTTTATTAATTTTTAAATATATACATTTTTTTATGTCTTCTTTATGTATCCTATACAATTCCAAACAAAGCTGACAGGCTTAAACGGATTGCGATAAAAAAAATTTAGCTGCAAAAGTAGTTTAGTTGAAATTAAAAAAGAGTTAAGAGGGCAAACAAAGCTAACAGTTGTCAAACCGACGTCAGACTTTGGAAACTTAAACAGTCAGACGTTTTTTTCCCCAAAATGCTGACAAAATTGTATGCAGAATAAAGAGAGCAAATGCATGTGTTACTTATTGCTGCACCATGTAGGCACAAAATTGATGTTGAAAAGTTAAGAAGCTATGCTCGTAATACACGATAAGACATTTTGTTAAACTTTTCATTAATGTCACGGGATATACATACATATGTATGTATGTACAACGTTTCACATGATTTAATGCCAATTAGTCAAGTTACAGAGAAAGCTCAAGAAACTCTTAATAATAATTTTAAAAAACTACAGGGAACACTACTCTTCGCAAATAGAATCGGGGAAATTTGATAGAAGTTATGTATATTTTACAGATCCTTTTATTCCCAGTAAGAGTTAAAACTTGCCACAGATGACACTTGATTTATTAATTTTGCTAGACGAAGTGGATGAAGAAGAGGTAAATGAAAATGATTCTAATTAGAATTCCTATACCAAATGCACAGAAAACTCGATCAATCGAACAAAATTTCATCGATATCGAATGCCGTAATTTGCCCCCAGATATTTCATAGCTACATACATACATATGTACATACATACATATTTTTTAATTTTTTTCTCTTCAGAATTTTTTTGACCAATTTTTTTATATTGAGTTTTAAAAAAGAAGACCTCAAATTCAATACAAAAAAAATTGTCCTGACAAAATTTTTGTTCAGACACAATGAGTGAATTCAGCTTAAGAAATCAGTTTTCAAAAATCTGTTGAAAGCTATTGTAGAAGCCTACTGATATATTTGGTTAAACAGGCACATTAGTTGGGTGTCGTGAACAAAAATTACAAATTTCAAGAAACTTTCCACAGCGTACATATGTACGTTCAATGGAAATCTACTTCATAGGGCAATTAACAAAAGAACTGATTCCTAATGGCAATGCAAATCAACATCAACAAGTGGGTGGTGATTTTTTGACTTCTTTGAAATCGATTACAGAGTTTCCTTTGCCTAAATTTAATGATATTAATTTGAAAGACAGGTGATTTCAACAAGACCGTGTCAAGACATAACGGGCTATACAGCCTGTGGTTCAATTTTATTACTATAATCTTAATTGGTCCCCTTGATTTATTTTAATCAATTGTGCATTAAAGGAGAAAATTCAACGGAATTCAGCTACGTTAGAGCGAAATTGTCACAAAATCTTTCAACAAAAATGTGAAGACCATTTGCTTTATGTGCTAATCTATACGTAGCACTATTCTGGGTACTTAATGACTCAATAAAAAAAACCTATTTTCTTATCTTATTTCCTATTTTTTATAGAAGTTTGTCTATATTAATTAAGAAATTGATATTTTTTTATGCGATAATTGATAGAACATTGTCTTTTATCTTTTTTAGTTGTCATTTGAGTTAATTGTAAAAACTGCAAGGAGTCTTTGAAAAAGTTCTCGATATATAATATTTAAAACTCTACAAAAACAAATTATCGATTTCATTATTTGTATCACAAAATTTGTTATTGTAAAATTTAACACTTGCAACCAGTGTTGCCAAAAAATGTGTTGTATGTAAAAAAGATGCCAAAACAATTGAAAAACTCTATCGAGCATTTGTTGTTGCTAAATATTTTAAAATTATGCTAAATGCAGTAATTTATGTATCAAATTGGCAACACTGCTCACGACCAGTAATATTTACTTGTTTTGTATTTTTTTTCACTAATTGTTAGTGCTTTTATTACATTTGGGTTATTTCAATACAAATAACCCAAAAACAGTGTGCACCCTTCCAAATGTTAAGACTAACCTTCATATACCCTTATCAGCTAATATGAATAATTTATTTCGGAAAGCATTTCGCACGCAATTATGTAAAGTAAATAGGGAAATAAAATATTCTGCAACAGAAAAACTATGTAAAAAAAGAAATATTTTAGTTAAACAAGGCATGAAATGAATATTTCAAATACAATATATTATCACGTAATACATCGTGGCATATGGTTATAAGGTTATTTAAGTACCAATATGACACATGACTTTCAAGCAAATGTGCTTAAGATGTTACTTTTCTCATTAAGTCCGCATTAAAAATAATGAAAAGAAAACAAGGCAAGTTTTATTTGTTAAATGTGGCAAAAATATTGGTTAAATTAAAATCTAGCTTTAATACATACATACATACATATATTTAACATAATCAGAAATATCACAAATGTTAGATTTTTTTCTTGAGAAAATATAAAAAAAGAAAAATTTTTTAAGAAACAAAACCATTTTTATTTCTTGAGCATTTTTTAAGTACAATAACACTCTTCGATGAGTATGTGTTTACGCAGGATCTCAATGTAAAATATGCGAACACACTTAATGAATCCATAGGCGTTGCATGTTACAAAAGTTTTCAGTGGCACCTTAAGGTGTAAAAAAGGGCAACTGCGGAATTAAACACATTCCCAGTGTTGTCTCATTAGGAATTTTATCCCTTAACTGGAGAGTTTTATTAGAAATTAGAAGAAAAAAATATTGCTTTAGAACCAATGGATCTTGAAAACTAATATTGTACCTAAGGAGCTTTTACCGACATAAATGTATTATTAAACTTTTCTTTTCCTAAACTTATTTTTAGTTTTGAAAATTCAATTATATAAATTATTGAAAATTTAAAAATCCAATAAAAGGCGATAAATTATAATGTGTAGCTAAAATTTTAATTTTACAACAAAAAAAATTTTTTTTTAATATAAAAGTGACTTAAATAGAGAAAAAGTTCAAATTCGAAAAAATACATATATACATGATCTCTAGAATTCAATATTAAAAAATTAAATCTTACATTTACCATAGTAGTGGCATAAAGTTTGTTAACTAAATTAAGAAAACATTTTGTAACTTCAAAAAGAAAAAAAAAATTATTGAAATTGTGTTTAACTACCCACACCATTGTTTTAAAGCAAATTGTAAATTTTATTAGGTTTAATATTGACGATTTTACTTTAATTATTCGTGACTTTTATACTTATAACTTCGAAAGACAAGACCCAAAATATTTTGAAAACTGTTTAACAACAACTTAAAGGGGATAATAAAATTTGTTTTCCTCTTTTTTATGTAAAGTAAGTCAGTTTAATAAATGCACATATGTACATGCATACATACATATATTAATATATGTATATGTACGAGCATACACACATTTATCAGCAAAATTCAATTTTCTCTTTACTCTCTTTTTACTTTGTAGTTTTTCAAAAAAAAAAACTTTTTAATAAAATACTATTATGCAAATTTTGTTGACTTTTCAACTGTGTTTTCTTTACTACTTTTAAAGTAGAAGCGTAGAAAATTCGATATTTTAAATATACATATGTTTGTACATATGTGCAAATATTTAATGAAATAACAATTTTAGTTTTATTAATTTGCATTAAACAACACATTTGCATTAAATATGTGACAATGAATAATTTATTTCTTTAGTATAAGAAACACATCCTAAATCACTTTGCAAAAATCGCCAAACAATGTAAGACAAAAAAAATATTTTTTTTCTAGCCGTTTTTTTTTTTCAAAAATAGCGCTGTTGTAGCGTCGCGTGATGAATTTGTTTAGTATTATGGGGCAGGTAAAATCCAGCACGCTCCACACTTTTTGTGTATTATTTTTATTGTTATTGTAGTCTAGGGATTGTATAAGCCAAACCGCTTGTATGTTGTTAACATTTTTTCATGATAATAAACCTGTGAAATATTAGTGCAAAACAAACGAAAACATCAACTTCAGTTTCTATATGTTTAAAAGTTGTTAAAAAGTGGCGTGTATTATATTTGGTATTATTTTTGGGACCTTTTGTAAGCTGAATCAAACTTTCTGGGTCTAACAGAATTTTCACTGTAACGAACTAAATACAAAAGTTCTTTAAAAAGCAAAAACAGCAACATTTGCACCAAAAATTCCAACACATTTAAAAAATGCTATCTTGTTTGTTTTTAACGCTTAACGAGTTTTAAAATACTAAATCTATCATAAGTATTGTCAGCTCATACTGACACCGGGTAACCTTACAGAAATAGCTGAGGTCAATATGCCTCGAGTAATGTTAGATTTAAAGCGCTAACGGCATATGAAAAATCAATGGTGGCAACTCATAAAAAGTAAAAGCACCGTGTATGGCTCAAAAGTGGTTTTAAAAGAGCAAAAGCAAATTTCTCTAAAGGTAAAACAACATAAATTAGAAAAATCAACGAACATTGTTTGTTATTTAAGAAACACTAACACCTATTTAATATTGTAAAAATATTAGCTCTATGAAAATTTTTAAATTTCCACTTAAATAACTGAAAAAAAACTGGGGTAAATTATGCTAAAAAGCACCATAAAATATCCGAAAAGCACCATAATGGCAATCTTGTAAGCACTAAAATCTATTTGTAAAATATAATTTTCTTTAAGTAGAGATCTTACGGGTAGATAATGTAAATGGAATTCCAGTAAACTTTTACTGCTGCTTTGCAAATGTACTACAAACATGTATGTATATGTATGTATTGTACATATGTAAGTATATGTAAATGGATACTTTGTCGCAAAACTTGTGTATCGTTTTAGGAAGACCTAATAAATTTTGATTATCATGACTTGATTATGTGAGCGCTAAATAGTACAGTGTTGATAAGTTTTTCCCATTGAAAGATGTAAATCTACAAAAAACGCTAAAAGAAATATTTTCCATGAAATTAAATTTTTACAATTTTTTTTTTACTAAATTGAAACCTGCAGTTATCCCTTACCCATATAGCATATATTTAAAATTATGCTTTAACTAAATTATTGTTAATTATTGTAACTTGTAAGAATGAATCATTAGCATCACAAAATTTATTGGGAACCACATTATTATTATTATTATTATTATGTTTACTTCATGTTATCAATCTGTGCAATTATACATTTAAATTTTTGTTCAAGGACTTTTTACACTAGAAAATAATGCAATACTTTTGAAACAAATAAAGTAGTTTAATATGTAAAACAAAATAAACATGAACATTTTTCTAGAATTTAACTTAAATTTAAAAAAGTAAAACATTTTAGTTTTAAAATTTTTGAGGCAAAAAAACCTTTTACTGCTTTTATTTTGCAGACAAATATTAAGTGAGAAAATAAAAATAATGCGATTTAAAACAGCGGATTACTAGTAAATGAATACTAATACATAAAAGTATGCCAAAGTTAATAGTTTAAAACATTAATAAATTAAAAAATGAAAATTCATAAAATTTGATATTGCAGTGCTATTAAATTGCACAGTACTGCAACGCAACTCAAATTTAATTTAGTTAATAATTTTATTACAAAACTCAAACACTAACAATTATTTTATATTATATTTTTGTCAAAAAATGTTCATTTGTGTATGACATGAACATACTTTCCTAAAATCTCTTACTCTTATAACGTTATACAAAGTTGACAAGTCATATTTTTAAATTATATTAAAAAGAGAGGGAGTACCCTCATTAAATTTTAGAACACATGTCAATCTCTACAGCCTTTGAGAGACGTTGATATGCCGTGGATGTTAAGGATAAATGTAACAGTTTATTTTTTCGTTTTTTTTTAGCAATCAGGCGGTTATTTCAGCCATCCTTTTATTATTTTATAAGAATATAAAGTGAATATAAAAACTTTAATAAGGAAACACAAAAAAATCTATGTATATGACCAACAGGCGTTTTTTATTGTTCTTAGGTGTTTGAGGTTATTTTCTTAAAAGGCCAATAAAAATAAATAAAAACCTTTTTCTGTTTTTTGCTTAATGTAGCTAATGAGATTATAAGGTTAAACAAAATTTTACTGCCAACAATCAACCCATTTTTTTAAACAAATTGGCCCACGTACAATAACAAAAGATTGTGCAAAAATAAACAGTCAGATGTATTTATCATATTTTACCATATAAATAAAAAAATATATATGCATAATGGCTTAATATTGCCGCCAGCTAATTTGCGTTTATATTTTAAGTTCCGAAGGAAAAAATCTCAATTGCTTTTTCTATATTGTGACCAGGCACGCACGAATGGAAGGTTTTTAATAAGGAGGGTACCTCTAGTCAATTTCAAAATAATGAAAATACTTAGTTCTCTTTAGGGCCGCTAAGGGGACGTGATAAGCAAACATTCCATTTTAAACGCTTTTTGTTTTGCCTTTTGTTCAATATATTTTCTTCCTTATAAAAGGTTTTCTATAAAATTGTTTAGTAAATTTTAAATTTAATAAATAGTTTTTAAAAATATTGTAGCTTGTTGGCTTGATATTATCATGCTTGATGACCCTCCAAGCATTAATTTTTATTTTGATTTTGTGCTGTTCGTTTGCTTAAAAAAACATAACAATGTCTTTAAATAAAGATATGTTATTACCAAAAATGGCAGCTGGTTTACAAAACACTTCTTTTTTTCATCAGTCATTTCTTTGTTTTTTTTTTTTTTAATTCTAACACTTA
>NDXZ01138676.1:0-19036 GCA_003055125.1 Paykullia maculata | reverse complement strand
CTGACTTAGCGTGAGTATAGAAAAAATAGACGTGAGTGAGCGTGATTCGGTACAATTTTATTGTGATTGTACCGGGATCTCCTTTTTTCGCTTTTATTTTGAAAAATATCTACATATATCTAAAAACTGACTTAATTTTAACCTCCTAACTTTGTTTTTCTTTAAACTTTAAAATGTTTAAATCCTGAATTCATATTTTTATTCTAGACAAAAATAAGAAACACATATGGTATATTTAAGTTTAAAATTAATCTGATTTTAGAAATGATATTTATTTATAATATAATATAAGTAGAAAAAATAGGATACCTGTATATAAGCTGTATTTGTTTAAAAATAATCAACACAATGATCACAATTTCTATAAATTAAAAAAAAAAAACATTTTATTCTAGGTATTGCCCCAAATAAAATGAAATACATTAAGAACATTTAAAAATATTAGAGCAAAAAGGCAAACAATGGTAGCGCCGCATATTATTTCCCCACTTTCACCACTTCGCCTTGATGTTTCTGTCGGTCGCCATTTTGTGGTCACTTATTAGTTAGTCGGTATTTTTAGCACGGTTCGCGTCGATGATTAAAATTTACAAATTTTAATTGTGTTTTGTGTTAAATATGTATAATCTTGTTATTTAATTATACGGAAAAATCAATTAATTGTTCAATTACAAGGTATTTGTAAAAAAAAATGTATTAAATTATGTAAAAAAGTCAAGTTTATTGAAATAAAAATAAATGCAAAATATTTGCTTCGTGGTGAAAATGTTTTTGTTACATTCTTTTCGTTTGTTCAATCTCTTTTGTTTTGCTCATATTTCTTGTTGTTGTTTTAAAAAAGGAGGTGAATAGCAGAGCTTATTTTTGTTATTGTTGATAGAATTTTAAGATTTTTCAAGTGAATGTATTCTCTTCAATTAAATATGTCATAACAGTTGTATAACAAAATGTAAAAGTGTTTTATGTTTGTTGTAAAAATATTTTTAAGTGCGAAACATGCTTCGTCGTGTCGTTTTGCTGTTTGAATGTTTTCGGCTTTCTTTAATGACTACTAAAAAACGGGAGAATATTAAAGTAAGTTGTAAACTTGTTATTATTATGATAACTTTTCAAATACAAACATATTTTAATAATATCAATACATTTATTTTATATTGAATGTTTTTATTAAAATTTTAAAGAAATTCAAAATCTAGTAATAATAGTAATAATAAGTAGTTCAAATTTTTAATTAACAAATTTATAAAGTTTCTTTAGTAAATTATCATCTTTAGAAAATATAAATGTTATCAAATTAAAATTCATGAGGTATTTCAAGTTCTAAAAGATTTAAAAGCAAAATTGATTATTCAATGTAATCCAGTTTGGATTATTACTGATGATTTACAGAGTGAGATTTTCATTCCTTTGTTTAACCAGGCAAATAAAATTTAAAAGTAGTATTTTTTCGGTGGCCAGTCATAAAAAATCAGAGCCAAGGAACAATTAAAGTATTTTCAAAGTGACTTAACGTATTTGGTTGTGTCAATGTTTTTATTTTTTGGAATTAAAAATTTATCACGGTTCTGTTTTGGAGCAACCTGGTAATTTTTAACGGGACCACTGGGTGATTTTATGTATTCCACCGATTATGATGGCTTCTGTGATTCTAAGATAATCAAAAGAAGCTTCATAGGCTTTAAGTGAAAAAAACTCTATGCAATTTTCTTAAAGTACTTTTTAAAACTCTAGAATCTTTAATTTTTCTTAGATTATTTGTTATAATTTTGGCAACTCTACTTCCATAGATTCATATGTTTTGCCTCTGTTTCGGATGCTTGTTGAATGTTGTTATTTGATTTGGTTACATTATTGTTGTTGCCTTTTCTTAACTGTATTTCTTATTTCTTCTCTTCTTCTTAGCTTAAGTGCATTCATATATTGTACATGTGTCAGTATGTATGATTAAATTTTATGTGTGGCTTTTAGGTAACACAATAAATTGCTTTGTAACCCAAAGGCTATAAAACATTTAAATGAAATGAAACTGACATCACGATCGGTAATTTTCTCAAATAATACCAATTGCTTTTCCATAAAAAGAGAGAGAAAAAAACCCCACAAAATTAAAGACCCGAAAATAGTTTTTTTATACGAGGGCTCATAGGGAAATTGGTTAAAATCTTGGAGTGAATGTAATGTGCTATTTAGAACACTATGTGTTCTAAATAGAACTAAAATAATGAGTAGCTCTTGCACGATATGGATTTTTGCATAGCGTCTTGCCACCATCAAATATCTTTTGCAATGCAATACTAAAGTTAAATGTTCTAACATCAGCTATAAAAAACTCCAATTTCTTCTGTAAGAATTTTATTTAAAGCAATAAAACAAATTTATCTCTAAAGAAACTTTCAAAGCTAAATTAGAAGTATTACCATTTAGCAATGAATTCGTTGTTCTTTTAAGTAACTTAAATAGATGTGAAGAGTTTTGTTTGGGTATTGAAAAATATCTTGGAAAATACTGAGTCGAACGATTATCTATCAACCGCATATTGAATAGTTTATCCAAGGATTATAGCGACTTGAATGCAAAATAAGACTTAAACTTAGTCTTTTCCTTAACGATTTAAAGCATTTTTGCAAAAGTTTAGATGATTTGGGGGAAGAACAAGGAAACCGGAATATTTACAATTTGAAGACAGTTTCCAGGGTTACTGTCATGTGGAAATTTTTTGTAAGAAATTTCTTTTATCATTCATATTAAGATGACTAAAGCTGTTAATGGGAAGTGAGCTTCCGTTTTAAGATAAGAAAGATTTATTTTAGTTGATATAAGAACCTTTTGGAGAAATATCACTGTTTATCGGTGTTTTCAATTCTGGGGCTGCAAAACATCGTAGGCTCTCTTTTTATCATGTATCACCGAATTAAATATGAGGTCAAGATGTATTAAGATACCCAAGATTATTTTATTTCACCCAGACAATGCTGTCTCTAATGTGGCATATGATAATGATTCCTCTTTTTTAAATCGTGGCTTAATTAAGAAATTTCTTCTATTGTTGGTAAGGACTTGAATTTCAAATAGTTTTCGAATTAAACATTTCAAAATCAAATTCAATTTTGAAATTATAATTAATTTGTTTATTGTTGGTATAATGTGTTCCATGTTTAACCTTACTTTTGTTTTCTTCTACTCCTCCACCACTTGAACTTTAACTATGACAAATTTTAGACTCCAACGTTCGTGCAATGTGCTTTAAAGATGTTGACCAGCTCTCGTATTTAATACCAATAATATACTCATGTCAGTGAGTCTATGCAACCTGGAGTGGGAGTGTTAAAGATCATGTACACTTTTCATATAAGAGTTTGTGTGTTTTTGTAAAGGAATATATTGCGATACTCCCATTTAAAAGGCTTAAGGGTGTAATTTGATTTTTCAATCCTTCAAATAATAACATGACTTTGATATTTTTTTCTCGCTTCATTCTCTGTAATTTTGAAGTTAAACTTTTTTTAAATTTATTTTTTGGGGCGCAAAATGTTGTTCAGGTGTTAATAATGAAACACATTTGCCGCACAAAATATTCGAAACGATTAGGATTTGCAAAAGCAGCAATTTTATGTTGAAAATAATACTCACGACAGTTTTAATATTATAAGGAAAATATCTTTCAGTTGGCCATGTCCAGTTAAAAGTTTTAATTTTGATTTGTTGCTTTTCTTTCCTAATTCTCTATTTCTTTAAACGTGGGAACAATTTTATATAATTTCGTTACGTTTCAGGAAGTTTTCATTTGTTTTTGTTGTAGTTGTTTTGAGGTTCTATCATCATTATTGTAACCCTCTTTATGACTTAACCCATCATTGTTGATTAACCAAGCATATCACAGCGACTGTGACCGTGTAACCTTTTCATTCTTTCTACAGCTTGAGACTTCTTGGCTTTATAAGGAAGAAGAGGCTTCTCTGCCGATTGGTTGTTGCTTCTTCTTTATTCGCTGTAAATGCTGCTGGTGGAATGATTTGGTTTTTTTTTTGTTTGTACATTTCTAGCATTTATGGTTTATGATTTATTATAGCGAGTACATAGGAAATAACAAAACAATAATATAATTACGTTTTTACTTTATATTTATTATAATTTTTTATAAATAGCTGTGTGTCATACAAACCAACCAATTTTAGCCAAACAAATAATTTGATAGCGGAAAATTATGTAAAATGACAAAAAGATTTTTGTTGCATGTCTGGTTGTTGGGCAATTTGTTGGCGTGTTCTGCCAGGCGCAACAGTTTTAAAGAAAATCTTTGCAGTTTTGTTTGCCTCAAAGAAGCCAACAAAAAATTTCATGTAATTGTTTTAATAATAAATTGTCAAGCAATTATTTAAAGTACTTAATTATGCTTTTATTAGTTGTGTCAGGAAAACAATTTTCAAAAGACTTGTAAATATTTTATTATTTATTAGGGGTTTTTTTATATTTGGAAAATAACCCTTTTTGATCTTTGGAAGCACATAAGCTTCTATGGTTGTTATATCAATGGAGCATTCTTTCTTAATATGGTTAGCACAAATCAAATGGATTTGTATGTGATTCGAGAACTTCTTTTTAAATTTGAGGCTTAAGTTGTGCCGCAATGGAATCTCAACTTAATGTAGAGTTTCTAACTGCAATGTTGTGGTAACATTAAACTAAAAAGTAAAGGGTATTGTTTATAGACGTATAAAACTTTGAAATGGAATAAAACAAAGATGAATTTTTTAAATTGACATGAAATTTACTTTTTTCGAAAGATATTCTTCTGGCATTATAATTTAAATATGACTTCTGTCATATGACCGCCATGGCTGGCTCAGACGTAGTGTAATCTGGAGGTCCAATTTTCGATGAATTTGTTCAATATTTGTTACAATAACGCGTTAAATGTTGTCTTCTAAGTGGTTAATCGTTTCGGGCTTATCGGCGTAGACTAGCGACCCCACATATCCTACACAAAAAATAGTCTATGCGTTAAATCGCACGATCTTGGAGGCCAATTTACGGGTCCGAAACGTGAAACTATGCGGTTACGGAAACGTTTGCCTTCAATAAATCAGTTGTAGCACGAGCTGTGTGACATGTTGCGCCGTCTTGTTGAAACCACAGCTCCTGCCTGACATAGTTGTTTAATTGATAAACGAAAAAGTCAGTAATCATGGCTCTATAGCGGTCACCATTGACTGTAACGTTCTGGCCAGCATCGTTTTTGCCAAACCAAACTAAACATAAATCACTTGGCAGCTGATATAATGGCTGCCAGTTAAAAAAGTATAGCCAACTTAAAGTTTTAGACCTCTATCAAAAACACCCTTTATATTTTTAATTAGTTTATTTATTTAAAAATATATCCTTGACATTTTGAACACTTTAACAGATATTCTTATTCGATTTATTTAACGATTTTTGCTCCTCAAAATAATATTTAAGGGCAAATAGCGTGAAACAGTTTTTTTTTATTAAAAATGATGAAAACGATTTAATGGGCAAATATTTGACTTATGTGACCCAAGCTTAAGCCAATTTATTTGAGTTACTTTTATTATCATATGGGGCAACGTTGCATTAACGGGGCTCTTCAATAAAACAAGGCTGCCGGGAGTGTGTTTGGGTATTTTTTAGTTATGAATTAAATAGGGGGACATGATTCTATACGAAATCTAAAAACATTTTTGTTCATTTACTAAAATTCTTCGATTTGTAAGTAATCTTTTTTAATGTGGTTCGAAATTCGGTTTAAAAGTCGTCTGGGAATTTTCTTGCGGTTGCTGTTGATGTATAGATGTGGTTGTTAGTTTCCATAGCAGAGGTGTATGTTTAATACAAACAAATCTCAGTTTTCTACATTGTGGGTCTCCAGCTTTACCATTTCTTGAGTTTAGCTTAACAATTGCCCTTTCGATTTCTCGTAGCTGCTCCTTAAAAAGTATAAAAATGCGGAAACTCAACAATTCCATTCCCTTTCAGCATTACTTCTTGCTCATCATCCATTTTTGTTACGTAAAAAAGCAAAATAAATTTCTAATTTATAAAAAAATATATTAATAAATAAAAATATCTTTAATTAATTCTTCGTTAGTTGAGAATTTTTTAAAGAAATCTTTTACTGAATGTGACCATAACCGATCCAGCCACTTGAAATTAAGTCAATACCTTCCATGTCTAAGAAACATTAATAACTCACTCTACCTGTTGGTTCATCTTCAATCTGTTTATTCGCTCATTACAATTTTACAACAAACAGATCACCTCTGGTCATACGCACCGCTAGTTTCACAGTGAAGAAAAACTTTTTAATCCCTCTGTTTATTTTGGTCTGCCGCAACATCTCTTTCTCACTCTCTATATCTTTATCCAGTTGGTGTTGCATTCAACTTCGTTGTCATTATCATTATTCTGTGTCATGCCAAAAATTTATCAGTAATTTTTCACTATTATCAAGTTGTTAATTAAGACTCTTTATCCCACAGATCACATTAATAAAAATCTCTCTTAAATCGTGCAATAGTTTTTTTTTTGTGGTTTTGTATAAAAGAAATGTTACAAAGTCGTTATCGAAATTCGCCTTCTTCATCTGAAATCTACAAACGAAAATGTGTGACTACGTGATATTTAAATGATCGATCATTAAACGCCTTAAACCATTTAGCGTCATCAGGAAAAGAGAAGTGCACAGTAATGCATCGTGGAGGGAGAAACAAATTGTAAAGAGGGCAGACAAATATGTGGAAGAATTCAAAACGAATAATATAAAAGAAATTAATAAACATTTTGTAAGATTCCATATAAGAAAAAACCAACTATAAACACTGCACATGAGTGACGAGTTGATTTACGGTATGTCAAGTGTTGCCAGTTAAAAGAAATTACAGCAAAAAAATAAACATAAAATTGCCAAACAAAAGTAACGTTATTAATAGCACTTTAAAATCAGCTTGATCATAACACGTTTTCAATTTATTTTAGTAAATTTATAACTAACGTAAAAGCGTCGTAACGTTTATACACAGCACGTCAAAAAGTAGATCACACATGTTAAATCGACAGTCAATCAATCTTTAGTGTTTCTTTCGTCGACTTTGTTTTAACAGAGCCAGCCGACTGTTGTATCGTGTCAAAACCAAAAGTTGCCGGAAGAATCAGCACCGTTAAATGGTGACGTTTTATAATTTAGTTTTGTTTGTTGGTTTTTATATTTCTTTTTTTTTTGCTTAATTTTAGTATAAATTTTTTGTAAATTTGATTTGTTGTTTTCTGTTTTGCTGTTCTTGTTGCTGTTTAACACGTGCATTTAGACTTGATTTAACCATTAAAAGAAGTAAGCAACAAAAATTGCCAGAAAATTAAGTAGTATTTTAATGTGTTTTTGTTGCCACAGGCTGTAAGAATTTGTTTTTTTCCAGAGACTAATTGTTGATTCAAAATGTAATGTGATTGTAGTCAACAGAGTATTGTTTTAACAGGTTGTGCTGCTAAGGCCCGTTATTATAACCTGCCTTTAAAGTTCCTGTTAGTAAAAGGTAACTTAAGCTAACGTGAGGAATAACGTTTTATTTCATTATAACAACTTCCATTTAAAATAAATTTTATAATTTTCAAATTATGGTTTCTGTTTACCACAGACTACAACCTTTACATACAAAGGGGCAGACTTGACTAATTGAAAAAGAGAAAGTGGCACCTTTATCTAGTACAGACAACCTTAATTTAACAAACCTTATGTTAAAAGTTAAAGGTAAAAAGAACTTCCCTTTAGTTTATCGTTCACTTTTAGATTATAGTGTAGTTATAATAATGAAAAACTAGTTATCTGTCTAATATCTGTACTTTAGCTATTGTTAAGTTGTAATAGTTGCCCTTAATGTTTTTAAGACATATGGGTTATTGTAAAAAAAGTGACACTTGATTTTTAATACCGAAGGTTCACATGTTCACATTGTTATATTTTTAAGCAAGTGCTTAAAATTGTTATTCTTCTCTCTATAAAGTTGAAAATGCAAGTGGCTGTTCCAAAAGACCAGTGTTGCCAAATGGTAGAAAGAAAAATGTGCTAGTCTTATTTGAACAAGTGGTAGAAAATATTAAAATAACACAAACGGTTTAATAAATACTTGAAAGAAATACTGTCAAGCATATTTTTTTTTTTGGCGGAAAAGTTTTTAATATGCTTGATGTAGCATTCAATATTCTGAAGTGGCAAACAAATCTAACTAATGCTAAAATAAGTCGATTCGCGCACAGCCGTTGAAGCTTTGTCCATCTATTATGTTGTCAAAATTAGCATGCGAAGATCGCTTTTGATATACCTTTGATCAGTGGACAAAAAAAACTGAAAGTCAACCAACACACTTTTTTCCGCAACATTCTGTTTAGTGATGTAAACTAAAAATTTTTTTAACGTGTGATTTCGCTTAATGGACCAGCTGTCCACTTAGATTGTGCGTTATATCGGCCTTGGATTATTTTCTCTTAGGTTATGTAAAATCATTGGCTTATACAAATAAACCAAAAACTTTGAAGGACTAAGCTTGACAAGCTATTTGCAGCTGTGTGTAATTTGGATGTTTATAACAAATTATTCATTAAAAAATGTGTAACAACCATTGTTAAACATCAGTACTCTCCAATAAAGTTTTAGTATGGTTTATCGTCATTGTTAGGTGCAAGGGAACGACTATTAAAGTTTCATTTATTTTATTTTTTTATTTTATTTATTTTTTCATTTCATTTCAACAAGAAATTAATCTTTTAAATTACAGTATGCGATCTTATAACGTTATAATCAATAAATTAATGTGAAACATATGAAAAACAAAAGCAAAATAATCATATAAGGTTATGTAGAACAAAAACATATGGATCCCCCTTAATTGCCTCAAACTGTAGGTGGCCACTTAAACAAGAAAATCAGGGTTGTTATTGAAAAAAATTGTAATCAAATTGGCGTGGATTTTGGATGGAAAATGATTTGTTCATCCCTGTTTTTTGAGGTTTTTAAAATTAACAAAAGGTGAAATTGAAGTGATTAAAAGGATGAACATTTTAGTCAAATATTTTTTTTCAAATGTCATATAATACAGAGATTCACTTAATCCATCGATAAGCAGACAGATAAAATTTTAATCTTAAATTAATTAATTGCTTCTTCTTAATCAAACTAAAACATTACATTTCTTTGCCATTTGCAACACTTCTGCTTTTCAGCAAACAAACTTATTTCAAGTTTTCGAATACAACCTGCTAATTGAATTGGTATGCGAATTAGTTATTTGCTGTCACTCTTGAGTCTTCTTAAAAACATCTAAGACTAATGAACAACAGCCAAATAATTGACTTAAACTAATTATTGTTGCATAACTTGAATACAATTCTTCTTAGCACTTTGCAACACATTTATATAATTTGGTTTTCTTTAGCCAAAACTTGATGGTTGTTGGTGTATTTCATCTTCACCTTTAGAGAAATTCTAAAAATGTGTGAAAAAATCAATTTCATTAGTTAACGAAACGATGCAACCAACGATCATCATTCGCAACCAGGTGCAGTTGCAATAATTTCTTTCATTTTTCAAACAATCAATTTTATAAGTATCGTCATAATGGCAAAGATAAAGAGCAAGAAAGAACTGGGGTAAGAGAAAGGTAAGATAGAACGTCTATAAAATAATGAGTGATTGTTTAGAGGTAAAAACGTTTAAGGAAGACGTTTTGTATTGTAGTGTTTTTTAAACCACTAGAGATTCCCGCATTGGGAAGCAGCAAAATCATATGAAGCCAACACACCATATGTTTGGAAATGGTTTTTGTTCAATTGTTTGTTTGCTTTTAAATCTCTAGCATTGTTAGATGTTGGGAAAAAATCGTTATGTTTTGCGTGTTGCAGGTGTGCATTTGCTTTGTTCTTGTACGAAATTACATACATTTTAAACGTACAGTTGTTAGCCACCGCCACCGCCACATCACCTCCACTCCACCACTATCAACATTTGCAGTTATAGACATGCATACATTAATTTCTACTTATTTCTAATCTTTTGCCAAGTTTACACGGAATTCTTTTTTTTTGTTAAACGTTTTGCCATCGTCAATTTGCCAATCGATTGCTTTGCTTAAACTTCTCTACATGGTGAGATCATATTTCCTTCAATCTGGTGACTTTATCGTTTTGGGCTTTTGTTTATCGTTTGTTTGTAGACCATATTCCACACTGGCATTGCCTTTTATTTCGCTGCCATACTCATGCTGGTTTTAAAGTGCTGGTTGTGGCTGTGGTGATGGTGAACAACGACGCACCCATAAAATATGTAATAACAATTTGATCTGTATAAACATTATGGCCACGTTAGCTACACTTCTTCTTTCTCCCACACCTCAACTAGAAAAGCCTGATTTATTACTTGTTTTTGTTATAAATTGTTTCACTGCTGGCTTTGGAAAACTGCACATTCACGGTCAACACCTTCACCATGTGCCATTTCAGAGAGTAACATGCATGCCAGCATGAATACTTCATTACTTTTTTTTTTCCAGTACGTGTAAATATTTTAACTGTAAATATTTATCATTACAGTTAATGTGTAACTCAAATGATCGTTTAGCTAAATGTTTTCAATTATAAAGTAGACTGCCGTTATGGATACAGATTACCCAAGTCTACATAGTTGGGGTTAACATTAATTAAGAGAAGTTTTTAAATCAATTTTATTTATGACGAATCTTAAATACTCTTCATCAATTCAAATGTACTTGTAAAATATTGAAAATATTATTACGTATTTACATACTTTTCAACGGCTACTACATGCCGCCTGCATTTGATGTAAACATTGTTAGAAGCTATTAGTATTTGTAATTCTTATTTGGTTAAACATTCTTTAAGTATAAGTAAATATGTTTTTGGCAAAGTTTATGGTTTTTTAAACGTTCTTTAAATGGAATCTTAAAGTGTTTTTTTTTAATTATTTTTTTAACATATCGAAGAGTAGTAACAAACTGATTTTTTGTTCTCACAAAGTCGTTTATAATACATTATTAGTAACGGGTTCTGTAATTTTAATTCTAAATTTAACTTATTTAAATCAATTCGTTGTTTAATATATAAAAGGTAATCGCCCCTATCGTGAATTAAATGTGAAATTTTGTTCCCCAATGTGAAATTTTGTTCCCTAGACAAAACAAAGTAAATAAACTAATTACAATTACAAAAAATGGAACACATTTCAAGGGAATAATTATTCACGATTGCAATATTGGGAAAGGGGAAACAATTTGAGGGAAAATTTATTCACGATAGGGGTGAATGACCTTTTCAATTCCTGATTTTTTTCTCTAGAGGGTTGCTTTGGTAACGACTTCTTATTAAATCCAATGACGAAATGAGGTAAAATGGTAATAAAAGTAGGCTTTAAACTTAGCATGAGTCACTTTGATTATAATTGCCTTTTGCCAGCTAAAATTGGATAGGAACGGAGTAGATTAACCTGAAAGGAAGCAAAGGAAACACATTATATGGAACATTTGGGGATCTATAACTTTTTTAAACTTTATATTTTATTGTAGCCAATTTTATAATAATAAAAAGTTACGTTATTTTAGTCTAGAATTAAAGAAAAGGAAGAAGTACTCCCTACAAAGGTCTATATAAAAATGGTTTCTGTGGCAACATCATTTGGCCGGACCTTAGTTGTTTAATAAAATTAAAAAAATCTCAATTTTGTATATCTGTTCTTCGAGTGCTTATTTTATAATTTATTATATATTAAACTGTGTTTGTTCATTGTAAACACTTAATTTAATTTGATTCAATTCAATAGTCTGGTCATAAGAATATTTTACACAAATAAATGAATAGACATGAGGAATTGTGAAATCGGCTCAAAATGTCATAAGGAATAGAAATTATACATATGTATGTATGTATTTTGTTGGGTTTCTGATGATGTTACCCTCGGAATGACAAACTGATGTTTGGATACCATCTGTCCTCCCTGATGATGGTGAAGTATATAATAAATGTGATTGGTTTATTAGTTTTGCGGTACTTTTTGAACTCGTTATCTAAAGTAAAAATATTATCTAATTCGTTTCTTTTATTTTTAAACCTTATCGAAACTAAAAAATACATTCTTTGATGGTACTCAAACATTTAGTAGAATAAGTTTGGCCTTTGATACCTACTGAAGTCCCTTTTTTATTCTTATCTATGTTTGTATATAAAGAAGATGTTTTATGCTTCTCTTAATGGAACCATCTGATAAAGTATCTTTAACGATCTCAATTTATGTATTTATTATTCCAAAAAAAAAAATAACACAAACTTTAAAGATTTATCAACTTTCTCCCTAAAGCAAATATTTATTATTATATTTTTGCCATTCGATGCAATTATATTACAAAGATTATAATTTGTTTAACATGATAATCATCGCTTTCTTTTGTAGCGAGATATCATTTTCCGCAGACATGCCACTTTACGATAAAGCAAACAATCAGCGATATACAATCTAAAATCTTAAAAGGAAAACCAGACCTCCTTTTGATTTTTGTTTTTTTTTGGGGGGGGAATATGTATTTTAATTGCAGCTTTTAAAGTAAAGCTTACGAAGAAACAAAGAAAAGAAATGTTTTACTAAATTTTAGCCCAAAGGCATCTCTTTAACAAGCAACTCAAGCACAAATACACTTACGTACACACACACACACAAATACTGCATTCATTTGCTTTCTTATGCACGAATTCACTTAATTAATTTCAGGTGTTAAAGTGCCAAAAATAAATGGGTCAATAAAAACTAACTGGCATAAACAGGACATTTTATATTAAGAAAAAAGAAACAAACAAAAAAAAAAACGAAATTCAAAGAAGAACAGTTACACTTAACAACCAGAGATAAGGAAAAAGTGTACAAAACGTGTTGTTTGCTTTTTAGTTACAAAAAAATATAAAAAAAACAAAAACAAACTGAGAATCTTTAAAGTTAAAGCACCTTTTTATTTTGCTAAATGGAGGAAAAACTTAACTTTTTAATTTAAATATCGATAATTGCTCACTTTAAGGTGAAATGAAGTGGAAGTTTTAAAGTTACAGATTTTTTAAATGAAATGCAGAAGATGACAGAGATGCCCAATTCAGTTGAAAATGGGAGGAACTTTGCGCGGTATTTATTAGAAAAGAAAAAAATGTATTAATTTTTTCCTAAATTATTTCTGCATAAAAATCATACAAAATTAAATTAAAATTTTCTAGAAGCCATAATATATTATAATATATATAATTATATATATTATAATTATAATATTTAAAAATGTTTCCAGAAAATCAAAACTTGACGAAAAGTATTTTTAAACGAAAATTTATTGCAATTTTTTTTTTAACTGAGAAAATATCAAACATCTTTTTAAGAAAAATTGGTAAAATTCTTTTCAAAGAAAGTCTATGAAATAAAGGGTTATCGTTTTTTCATATAGAATTTTGTTTGTTTAAAAAAAACTAAATGTGTCAAAAACTATTTAGAGAAAATTGTTTATAAATCGCTTGTGTTTCTACTTGAGCCACATATTTGATTATAAAAATAATTGAAATTGATTATAAAAATATTATGATCGTTAAATAAATAATATCGAAAATTTTCTAAAAGAAATTTTTTATATAAAATATTTTCTATAAATCGAAATATTTTCACCAAAAAAAATTTCATAAAAATTCTCTGGCAAAAGTAAAGATGTTTGCCCTGTGTTTCGCATTAACAAAACATAACTACATATTTTAAATGTTTTACAAGTGTTATCGATTTTTAATCAATGCCAAACTTTCAATGATGACGAATTAAAGCGCGTATTCTGGTATTTAATATTTCTTTAAAACGAAGATTTAATTCAAGGTAAAAGAAATTATTGGAATTATCTGTAAAAATAAAATTGTTTTTAAATAAAAATTTTTAAAAAATGTCTTAAAATTTTCCTAATATGTTAATTTGTAAATTTCTTATAAAATAAAAATTTATCGATAATTTCTATAAAAAAAAATATTGCAAAATTTCTTTTAATGGAATTACTTAATATTTTATAAAAATTTTCTCAATAATTTTCTATTAAAAAATTGTTTCCAAATTTTTTATAAAAAATTTTTACAAAAATTGCCCTTAAATTAAAAACTTTATTAAATATATAATTTGAATAAAAATTATGGCTAAAATTTTATATAAAAAATTTTTATAAACAAATTATAAAAAATGTTTTCTTGATAAAAATCAAAAAAAAAATAGAAAATAATTCATCAAAAATTCTTTTTTTAAAAGCCAATTTGTTTTTATTTTCTATGAACACATTTTTATAAAAAATTATATAAAAAAGATTATCGAAATTTTTTTTAATTCTTGCCAAAATTTAAAAAAAAATGATTGAAGGTTCTCTAAATAATAAATATTTTCAAAAAATTTTCTATAAAATCAGAAATAGATTTATATTTCATTTTATAAAGATTACACCAATTTTTTTTTTTTTTAAAGGAATTAACTGAATTTTTTTTTATAAAAAAACAAAATCAACAATTTTCTATAAAATTTTTTTTTTTAAATTTACTGCAAAACAAACTTTTAACGCAATATTTTTATAAAACGAAATTTAATATAAAATAATTTTGTTAAATAAAAGAAATTTTACCTTTGGGTTGCTTTGCAATAAAAAATAAATTGATTTGTGCTGCCAGCTTAATTTCATGTCACTTCTTTACCTCTGCTGACTGTCTGTCACTTGCTGTTAAACATTTTTCTTTTCGCTGGCCGACATTAATGTAAAATTTTAGTGAAGGTTTTAATATGCTTTTAAAAGTGCACTTATGTTTATTTTAATGTCTTGTTTTGTATGTTTTATTAGCTTTGCAGTAATCGTGATCAAATTACATTTTTAAAATAAAATTCCTAACAACTTGATAAACAACCAATCAGTGGACCAACTACATACAACTATAACAAACATTATCTGCTTAATGTTACATATTTATTTATTATAATAGTTTGTGGTTTTTGTTTTTTTTTTTCGTTTGGGAATACGTTTATTAACAATTCTATTTTGGCACGAGCTCATTAAGTGTCATTTAAATGCAGCACTGAAAAGGCTACAACACAGTTAAGTGTTCTCTGTTACGACTAACAACAACAACATGTTGTTTGTTCTAATAATGTTTAATGTTGTTGTTTTTGTTTTTAGGTATTTTTTTTTGCTGGTTTATTAACACATCGAAACAGCATGATTTATGATTTAATTTTCTAAATTATTTTTATTATTTGTTTGTTGGCTGTTGGACTAAACAAGACATTATTGCTTTTGTTGTTGTCATTTGCATAAATATATTTTTTATTTTAAAACCGCCAACAACAGGAAAATAAATTAATATCCACCATCTTGTTTAGTCAGGAAACCGTTAGATTTAAACTTTCTTAAGGCGACAAAAGCAAAAAAAAAACTTGAATTAAAATATATCGAATAGAACAAACCTTTAGTAAACAACATGTTGTTTGTATGGGGCGATCGTTTGACGCAAACTGCAAACAAATGTCGCTGTTGCTGCTACTCTAAAATCGCTTTGTCAAACGTCGTGCTTACGAGTATTAAATAAAATCCAATAGTAAAATAATGTTTTAAAAAAGCTTAGGATATTATCTGCAGCGGGTGCGTAAGAGAAATGCAAAGGAATTTTTAAAAATACCCTAAACCCAATAATTTTTTCTAATATAAAAATTTTAAAAAAAATATACCATTTTTAATATATTTTTAGAAACATTTTCTTTTTAGAAACTTTACTACAAAGTTATAGTTATAGAATATTTTTAATAAATTTGTATAATTTTCAATGGATTTTTTGCACAAAGATATTTATGCTTAAGGCTTTTTAAATTGAGAAACCGTTAGCACCACAACAACTTCTTTTACCAACTAAATACATTCAGTTTTTCATAGCGAACTCAAAAGTAACAAAAAAAATGTCAATAGAAGTTATAAATCATTTGCGTGTGTAATGAACGATCTTGCAATCTGTTTAACAGTTTTACATGGTGTGGCTGGCTGTGATCACAATTTACTTACAATTATTGCAGAATTGCAGTCCCCCCTCTGCTTACTGCTACTCTTCACAAGTGCCTTTTAAGAGTCTTTCTGTTGAAGTATAATTTATTTTTTTTTGCTTCATGTTTGTTAATGACTTAATAGTTTATGTCAGGCCAAGGTAATGCAGTTCAATCAGTTTGGTCATTTAATTTAACATTATTTTAATATCAATTTTTTGAACCATATATTCAAGTGACATGACTCAAAAGGCAAAGAGATTATTAATCGTTGGCACGCAAGATATTGTCAGTTGTTGTTATTCAAAATCGAAAAACATTTTAATAAATTATATTTAATGAAATGCTTTGATTGAGATCATTCTTAAAGTTTAAGCAAAATAAAATAAAAGAATTTATTTTTATTTATTAAATTAAATTTAACTAAAAAGGAAAATAAAAATTTTCTCTAAATATTGAAACACAGATGCAATGATAAATTTTTGGCAACAAAAAAAAATTATGTAAAATATTTATGCATGGAAAATGGTTATAATATAAAATCAAATATAATAATTTGTGCTACATTTTTATTGCGAATGCGACAAAGAGTAAGTCAGCCAAAGTTTAAATACTCCAAAAAAAGCAAACTTTAAGGCCTTATATGGCATGTTGGATCAGTGATCGACCGACCATCACCATTTGTGGTAAATGGTTGTCTCGACTCTAATTATTTCAAGATTATTTTCGGGAGTGGGTATAATATGGAAGCTAGAATCAGTTCAACCTGCAGAAATCGGTAGTCAGATTTTCATTAAACTCGTTTGTATTAATTATGACTCGATACCAATATTTAAAATAGCGACCTTTATTTTAATGACAAAAGTCTACATGGCTTATTTAAAGGCACCATTAAACTTTAAGGTAGTAATTGAACTATTTCTTTCGTTGTTGATAATATTTGTAAACAATTTTTTGAATATAAAAAAATATCAAAATGATTTTTAATACATTATATGCATATCAAACACTATCGATCTTTACTAAATAATTTTAAACTTTTTTTTAATCTCATAAATGCTTTTAAAGGTAATTTAGCCACTGTGATCCAACAAAGTCTGAAAGTGTGAATTACACAAGTTTCCACTAGACACCAATATATCCTTCATGATTTTTCGGTAAAAAAAAACACCAGAGTGAGTGCTAAATAACATGAAAATTGCATGTTTTCCTTACTGGTTGCCACAAATAAAAAAAAAAATAGTAAAAAATAAAATAAAACAAAATAATATTGCAACAACACAATGTTGTCATAAATTTAATATAAAATCATAAAATTAAATGACCAAATGTGGTTTAAACTGCGTAAAAAACAGCAGCAACTGCAACAGCAACACAAACTCAATCTCAGTAGTTACACATAAACAGATCGTAAAACTTTCCAGTTTAAAGTTGATAATAATCAACTATGGTGATTAGGGAAATGTTATTTTTGCGGTAAAAGAGGGGGTCATCCATATAAAGTAAGTGCAGGGTATTGGGATACAGAGACACCAATAAATAACATTTATTGTTTAGGACACGAGACTGTGCGAACAGTGCCAACAAATCGAGTGCAGATCATTGAAAGGCAACAACAACTACATAATCTATGCGGTTAACACATGGACATGGATATAGACATGAACATGAAATATATAGACGCCCACTAAATTATGTACTGCGATGTTGTTGCTGGGCTTTAACTATCAAATTGAACTAAAAATATTGAGTGCAAAACGAGGGTAGACAGAAAATTATTTCATAAGATTCAATAAGGATTTTCTACATGAAAAAAATATATATATATTAAAATTTTCTATAATAAATTAGTTTATGGAAGTTTATGCTGAATTGTCTATAACAAAAGTATTTTATTTAAAATTTTTTGTTAACTGTGTCGATAATTTGCTATAAATTTTTTTTTAATAATACAAAATTCGTATAAAGTTTTAATTAAATCGATTATTATTCCAAATTTTTATTAAATTAGAAAATTTATCAAACATTTTCTCAAACTGTGAAATTTATTGAAAATATCTTAAAAATAAAATTTTAATTATTTAAAAATAGAAAAATAAAAAAAAAAAATTGTTCCCCGAAAAACATCAAAAGATTAACAAAAAATATTAAAAATTTTAAAAAAATTGTATTTTTTTCGAAAATGTCTAAAGAAAAATTTTTAGCAAGAAAATTTATTGACAATTTTTCTATAGAAACAAGTGTTATTTACAATTTTTCTTAGAGTAAACGTTTTAAACAATAACCAATTTTTTTTAAGGAAGTAAAATTTGGTAAAATTATCGGCAGTTTTTTTTTATAAAACAGAATTTTTGAAATTTTTTTAAAAAAACAGGAATTAAAATTTTTTTTAGAGTAAAAAGTTTTATTTGTTTTTACATTTTTTAAAATAAAATTTATTAAAAAATTTTTTTAGGTAAAAAATTTGCCAAAAACTTTTTTAAAAATATAAATCCTTAAAAAATAAAATATTAACCCTTACAGTGACCCTCGGTCTTGTCTGTCCCCATAACTAAAGCTTTGCAATATTTTGACAAAATGTAGTGTAAATTTCTTTAATCATTAAGATTGTAAATAATCGCACTTAATGGAGTTAAACGGCTTTCAAGTGGGGCAAAAGAGCAAAATGTTGCATCAAACATCTGTAAGTTCGTACATTGTTGATATGTTATTGCAAGTAAATATGTATGTTTGTATGTATATGTTAATTGTAATGTAACTATCTCTTTAAATATCTGAATTTATTCCCAGTTATTGTTACCATAAATAAACATAAAAAATAATAAAATAATTTACTTAGAAGTTTGTTTTTCGGTACATGTTGTCTTGCAAGTTAGTGTAAGGTTTCGTCTGAAATGGTCTTTGGTTTATACAATTGATTTTGCTGGTAACAGCTTTTGGCAACAATTG